>APFE030178244.1:85148-113793 GCA_000404065.3 Pinus taeda
ATATATAGATATATATATGTATAAGGCCCCACTCCATTGTGTTTGCTGATTGCGATCCGCCGATATCAGCGATTGTAGTATCACATTAGCCTAGTTCCATTGCGTTATGCCTTTGATTGTGATCCACCAATTTCAGTGATCGCTCCATTGCATTGGCCCGGGGGCTTGGCCTTGTATATACTGTCCAAGCCATTGTTTTGCCTCATTTTCCTTTGAAAAAGGGAAGTCTTCATTTTATGATAGCTTCTGCATCTGAAGTCCGTTTTTGCCCATTCAAGTTGCGTTCGATTCAGAATGAAGGGATCTCTGCAATGAGACTATTTCTGACAACAACCAATGACTTTCATTTTCCTCTGATTTACAAAGGATTTGTGCCATTTGGCACCTTTTACCTCTTATATGAAGTCTTTTAGACTTAGAGGTTTATCCAGGATCCATTTTTGGATCAATGCTCCACCTATTATGGCAAGGAGTCACTCTTGAACATGACACTCTTTGATTCATATGCATGGCTTTTGGGTTGGGGAATATTCTTATCTTTAGATTCATCATACCATTTTAGAGCCTCCATTTTCGATTTTGGGTCAATGCTTCCAACTCCATTCAATGTCGTCATTTTGTTCAAGGGAAATCATTCAGTTAATATCTGCTATGATATTATTAATATTTCATTCTATGTCTTCCATACCTGAACCAGTTCCACATTAACATCATTTTGTCTCAAATCGTGATACTTGTTTCATGTCGTTCATGGGGGATACATCAAGACCCTCCTACAATGGGTCACTTTCTGTCGACATCATCTCATTATCCAAGAAGTTGACTTAGAGACTCTTTCTTCAATACCTTCAGACTTGCATACATCAATGGAAATTTTCCTCTCTCCCGGCGATAGGTTAACATCAATGGCCTTCGACCAATAGATTATATGTGGTGTTCAACTTCAACTCGTTCATTCACACCATACAGATTGTACTGCAATACCTTGAGACCCATTAACATCATTAAAAGTTTCTCTCACATTTGTTAATGACTTACATCATTGGCCAGTAATCATATGGTGTCTGTCATGTTTGACTTCAGATCCTTTATTCACATGGTTAAACTTGTATGTTGGATGATCGAGTGAATGAGATAGAATACCTTGGATCTAGTTCCAAACACCCATAAAATTATCTTAGGATTGATACAAGATCACAATTTATAATGTCTATGATCATACAGATAGTCATCCAATCATGGGTCCATCCTTTTTCATCAGTGGACATGTCTACTTGATCATTGTACATGTAATTTTAGCTTATGTTCTGAGCATGGGTATGCCTCCCTTAGTAGAGATATCATGATAAAATGTATTGTAACAAATGATGATCTGGCCAATTTTTCTTGATCCATACTTGTCACAAGGTAAATCAATTCAGTCAGCAGCCATTATTTCATACTTTATGCTTTAGGGGGGAATCTGTTATAGTCCATTTTGTCACATCTTGTTAATAGGCCTACAAAATAGATCCATCAACATCCATGAACACCTTGTCATCATCCCTATACAAAAACCTAAGCATGACTCTCTTCAAAACATGATTTTTTTACCTTCACTACTTCATTTAAGTGCTTTTAAGGCCAATTGCACCTTATTCCTATAGGGACCTACTTTGAGTGGTAAATTTCTCAATTTTGCACCTACTCTGATCAGAGCAAGGTTACCCTTGTTCGGGGTGCATTGATAAAAAAAAAGGAAAAATAAAAATAATCCTGAAGCTTCCTCTGCCATAAGATTCAAGGAGTTGTTACAACCATTTACCTTGGATAAGAACTTTGAATCCTATCTCATCTACGTTGGAGTTTTCGCCTTCTTATCCCTTGAGCTCATCCTCCCATCAAGGGTGGATCTCAAGCATGGATTGGTAAATGGATAAGAATTCATAAACTACCATCCATTCCTCTATATTTACTGCCATCCACAAGCTAGAGGTTGGAATTTAGATATTAATCATACCCTTATGTTGTTTCTTTAATCATAAGAGAGACATCATTCCCATGCATTAGGTTGGCTTTGACGTGTATATTATGGACAGGAAGGACAAGTCAACTTGGGAGGTTCTCTACAAGATCAACTTCCACTTTGGTTGTAAACTATCTCCCTTCCATTTCAATACAAAAAGAATATTTCTTTCCTACATGTGTTATGTTATGTTTGTGTACACATTTGCTATGTTGATCTATTGAATAGAATAATTGGATATTGCTACATAGATTTTGTAGATCTTTGGCTTGTTTTTTTTTTTTACGGTTTCTAATTATAGCATTTGGAGCTATGGTTGGAGTTGAAAAATCAAGAGGAGAGGAGAGATTATGCTAGATCAGAAATAAGCATCTTTCATTCTCTAATTCTTCTACGGAAAACTTTATAGTCTTTGATTTCTATTGTTCTAGACTAGACCACTAGGTCTAGGGAAGATACTTTTGTTCGCAGTTGTAGATTCCATCTAACATTCACTACTGCAAATTTCAAGGTATGTAGCAAAAATGTTAAATATCAGTTTTTGTCTTGTGAATCTAACATTTGGAGATTGGTATGTGAAGGATGTGGCAAGGATCCAATTGCACCTAAATTTTTGCAGCAGGATGCTCAAGCTAGAAGCATAATCTACAATAATCTTCATGATGATGATTTGAAGAGGCTAGTAGGTTTGAAATATTCCAAATAAATGTGGGACAAGATAGAATCCATATTTGGAGATGGTACGAGCAACAATATGGAAAATGAGAAAAATAGCAACAAAAAGAAGATCAAGAAGAAGAAGAAGAAGAAGAAGGGAGTTCAAAATCAAGAAGCCCAACCACAAGAGTCTCATCCTCCTAGTGAAAATGTTTTAGTTGATGATAAGAATAAATCATAAAATCTTGAACTCAAAGGTATAAACAATAATGATTTTATTTCACATCCTGAAGATGAACCACCTTTGCTGGTTCGAAACGTCGATGAAGAAGAATCCTTATGCGATGTATCCGGAAGATAATCTGAACAATAACGATTTTATTTTGAGTTACAATTTTGATGATTCATATTTTTATGATGTTGAAGTGCCTAGTGAAGATGATAATGATATTAAGGTTATTAGAGCTAAGATTTCTAGACTAGCATTGACATGAAAGGATCAATAAAATCTATTGTAGAACTGTGATGATAAGGAGGCCAACATCAAGGAAGAGATTATTAGTTTAAAGTTTAAGTTGGCAGAATAAAAACGAGCTGAAGAAGGCATGAGAAAAAATACTGAAAAAAGAAGAAGGAAGATTAGTGTGAGAGACTAGAATCTAAAGTGATGTCCTTGAGAAGGAAATAAGAGATGGAGAAGGGAATTGTGGCCTTGCATATTTGCTTGAGATCCATACATCACCATTGAATAAATATATTCTTGGATTTCAAAAAAGTGATATCAGTTTACAAGCAGGAAAAAAAACAAAGAAGAACTCAAGAAGCTTGTAGTGAACAATACCAACAGTAAGAGTGGGATCCAAGGAAACAAGAAGTAGAACCAGCAGCAAAACAAAAAGTAGTAAAGAAGAAAACTTCAAGGAGCTCCTACATTCAGAAAATATTTTTCTCCTATAGAGGATCGTGGCAGATCTATAAAATTTCATAGGGACCAAAGTGTTTTTGTTCCTTTCATGCATAAGGTAGAATGTTACAATTGTCATAAGTTTGGGCATCTTGCAGGTAACTATAGGAGTGAGTGTATAGATCCAACCAATAGAGCTTACAACAGTATCAGCAACCAAGGAAATTGGCCAATAGGTATAATCATGATTTTTATGGTTATTATAATTCATGTAACTTGTTTGTACATAAGGTTTTTGATTGTAGATCTAACCAATGGAGAAGAATCACATTGCACGCAAGGTATAGATCTGGCATGAGAAACGAGAGATTTGATACTCTTGCTTTATAACTTAGCCGCACGGAGTGCTACACATGTCATAACTTTGGCCATATGGCAAGAGATTGCTTTTTGTCCCATTATTCAAGGAAAAGTTGGCGAAAGCAACAAAGAAAGAGAGGACCTAGTAGAAAACTAGTGAAGGAAGAAAAGAAGTAGCCAAATACTATGTAGAGAAAGAAAGAGTAAAGTCTATTCAAGTAGTGAAGAGAATCCCCTCCTGTAGTCCATGATTACTTCCTACATATTTATAGAGGACTCCAAAGTTCATGATAGGTGCATAACCTCAGGGGGAGTATATGGTAGCCATGTGATAATTTGATGAGTACAAGTTGTTGCAACATCATATGATGAGACATGGACCAACCATGTATGGAATGTCTTATGATGATTATTAAAATCATGTCATTTTTATTGTATCATCATTTTATTTTGGTTGAGAGTTTGGTCCTTTGTTTGTTGACTCATCATGGTGTTAGGCTTATGATGGAGGAGTCTAATGGAGTCATTTTGTAGCCACATGTATAGGCTAATGTTGATGTAACAATCATGATATGTCATTGAGTCATTGGTCCATACGAGATGATCATACCAACCATGTATTTATTGCTATATTCATGTAAAATGTTCATGAAGAAAAATACTTTTATTGTATCTTTAGGCCATTTATTCATGAGTCATGAGGTCATGTTATGGTCATATATTGGTGATGTATGAGGTCTTATGTCAATTCTACAACAAAGTATGTGCAATTTTATATGTCATATAGATACGATCATGTGGAGTCTTGTTCCATATGGTGCTTCTATTTATTGAAAGGAAGCATTATTTACAACGGAAGCGTCACTACAACTTGGAGATGGCACGTGTTCAAGGGGATCATGTAACCACCCTCCTCCCACATTTACCCAAGTTAACTAGTCTTCTGGGGTAAATATGTGATGAAAGGCTACTCTGATCTGATTCAACTCCCCATGAATAATTAAGGAAGTCAAACCAACACAACACAACCAATCTGACCTTCTACACATGCCACAGAGCCCTCAAGAGCCAACCAACCCTTCCAGGTGATAAACCCGTGAGACAACTTAGAATTTTATTGACCTAGTGCCTTAGTCGCTCCCATTACATGGGAATGCATGCGAATGGGACCCTCCAGTCACTCTCACAACAAGGGCATGCAAGGTACTGGGGAATTTTTCAACTAGTTCAGAGCTAGTGACCACAAATGTTTTGCCACTTTTTCAGCACCAAGACTCAAGCCATTGCTCAGAACTTCATCAAACATACATAAATGAAAAGTAACATCAAAATAATGATACTAATGCAAATACTTGATTGGTCCCCTAATAGCCATGACAAGAATTTCGTGAAACATGTCACAAATATACATTCTACAGGTCAAAACAACATATATGAGCATAGGGATCTCATACTTATCTGAGAATCACTAATAAGCATTGATTTCTTATCACATTAGTTGTATTATCATTTATTAGGTCATATATTCATTTTAATTTATTTACAAATCAAAGCATGAGGAGATCCATATATCATCACTCTCATAAAACACGCTGATAACAAGAATATAACCAATACAAATAACAAGGATAACAACTATGAAAATGACATATAAACAAGTATATTTACCCATCAGATATAAGAGGAAGTAATCTCTTATTAACATATGCAAAATGCAACCAGGTATGGGACTTCCACAAAACTCCCAACCATAGACTAGGCTGAACCAAATTTCTCTTTTAGCTTGTCACCCTCGTGCCATATTCTAAGCATAAATATGGCATCTCATGAAACACATCCAACAAAACCAAACCAGGGCTTCCACAAGCAAAACCACCTCAACCCTCAACCAATGATTCCACCTCATGTTCAGACACCACTAACTATCACCAGATTGGTCTCCACCCAAGTTGTCCAGGGCTCTAGATCGTTTGTTCCAACCAAGGCTTCAAGGACTAGTAACTCAACCCATAGTTGCTGCCAGGCTCCAAAGCATTTTTTAAACCAAGGCTCCAGGGCTAGTAACTCAATCCACCAAGGGCTCCAGATAATTTTTCTAACCAAGGATCTAAGACTAGTAACTCAACCCAAGTTGTTACAGGGCTCCAGACGATTTTTCTAACCAGGGCTCTAGGAACTAATAACTCAACCCACAACCAAAGGAAGATTAGAACCATCCAAAAAAAGGGTAAAACCCACAACACCATGGTTATCCATGAAATGGTAAGGCTTAGGAAAAACCACTATCAATCAAGGCAATCCTCCTTGCCAATGAAAGGTCATAGAAAATAAACCACATGCATATTCCATGCATACCAAAACTAGTAAGGAAATCATACATGCAACTCAGCACCTGCAAGAAAAACCCATTATATTTTTTGATATATATGTCCTCTTGTTCTTTCCTACTCTATCTTTTCCTTCTTTCTCCAAATCCCAAGTATGCCACACTCCTCTAAGAGTTCTCCAAGAAAACTCTATCTCCAAGAATATGAGAGAGAGAGAGAGTAGAAAATGAGAGCTCCAAAACTAATCTGACAAAAAGGTTACAAACTGATCCTCATAAGCCTTTTTATTAATGAGGCCTCCATTTTCTTTAAGTGTCCATTATTTTCCTTCATTTTCCTCATCACATGAAACCTATTACCTTTCACCTTCGTTTTCTCCTAATTTCCATTATTTTCATAAACAAATGCTAATAAATGTGCCATGCCTTTCCAACTATTTTTTCATTACCTTTGCAAATTCCCATAGCCATTAATTAATAACAAGTGATCCCCACCACTATCTTTTGCCCAACATTCATCTTAGAATACATGTCCCATGAAAATGGCTATTATTTTTTCCTTTATTAACTTTATTACATGGATTTTTTACCGGGGATTTTATAGAACCCTCCCCCTTGGGGGAACACCTTCCTCAGTGTTTAACAACACCTACAACCAACAAAACTACTGTAAGCAAAACATACTTCCCATGGAGCTTTATAATTTATCTCATTACAATATTTACAATAATCAACCTATTGAGAAGCAAACCAACATGAGAAACATAAGAACATGACAACCATAATGACATGACACTGATATCACTTATTGGAGCTTTATAACACAACTCATGGTAGTATTTACATCCATATACATATACACATATACCAAAACATCACACCAAAACAGATGCCAAAAAAATTCGCTCAACCAACGAATAGAGATGGATACTGTTAGAGTCGGTCTTGTCAGTCCTCTGGCAGAGATCAAACATGCTCTTACAAAGTGATTTTAAGGTGTCAAGGTCAAATTTTATCATTTCCGTGAGTCTTCAAGCAAAATTTGGCCACTGGGTACTAGGTCTAGGGTTTGATTTTACTCCTGTCAAAGTTGTCAAAATGTCAGTCCATGTCACCGTTCAGCTGAGTGTATCATCATTCAGAGGGTTTTCATTATCATGTCAAGTTCCACTGGGTCATTTTACACCTTGTTCATGCTTCAGTTGCACCTAGGTAATGTCATTTCTCTCTCCTAGGGTTTTGAAGGCAATTTCTCTTGGATGGTAAAATCATCGGCAAAACTTGTATCCTGATGTTCATACACCTTCCCCTATCCTTAAAGTACCTTATCAAACACTTCCCATCACTGAGATCCCCCAAATTCCTCATTTTCGCACAAACCCTAGTTTCTTGCTACAACCTAGCAATTTTCTAGGTTGGACCTGTGTTTTTCCTTTTTGGACCCCTTCCCCTCACTCAATTTCTAAGATTCCACTTTCCACTACTTCCTAACATCCCTCCCTACTTCCAAAACTTTCCTCAAGAATTTAGAAGCTCCCTATCCCCTTCATTTCGCTTCATTTCGACAAATCTCTTGTTCCAGACATCGGGGTAGGTTTCACTCAAATGATGTTTCTGAGCAAGGAAAGATGAATTTGAAAAAAATGAGAGATTTTTTTGTCCACAACAGACCAAGGAAGAAAAACCTCCTTCACTTTTTACACAGGTGTCATGGTTTTGAAGAAATGTCAAAAATACAATTGCCTCGGGAGAATTGATGCACCTCTAGAGTGACCTTGGGAAACTCAATTTTTCTCCTAGCTTGGTTAGCCAAATGACTTGCTTGGTGAGTCAAATGATAACTAGACACAAATATATTTCCCATGAGCTATCATGAGGTCAATTTGGAGTTGAGGAAGGCATTCAAAAGTTGACTGCAACAACACTCTACCTTGAGGCAGCCTCATTTGGCACATTTTGACCAGTCTTGGGAGATTTGATTTTTGATAGGGAAAATGAACTCTAAATTGAAAAATTATGGTTGTTCTGGAAGGTAGACTCAAAGAGATTTCCAACAAGCTATCCTGCGCCCAATTTGGACACCAGGAAGGCCTCCAAAAGTCACCTAGAAAAGGACGCGATGCACATAGAGAGCGCGACGCACTAGGAGAAAATTTCTAGTGTAAATTTACACTGGCGCAACGCACATGGGAGGCACGGCGCACAGGGCTAAAGGGCCTAAAATTGTGCCAAATTGCCTCAAGTTTCCTGTGAAACCCATCAAATTGTAAGGTAGGCTATATAACATCACTTGTTCATCAAATTTCATAAAGGATATGGTGGTTTATGGCTAGGATTGAATGCAACAAAAACTCATGAAACCAACCACAAGAAAACACCAAAAAGTCATGATTGCTAGGGTTGTGTAAGTGTGGTGTTGATTTCCAAGGTTCCATTCTCCCTCTCTTACCTTTTTTTTTCTTATCCCCCCTATGCCATTCTTTCCTATCCTCACTACCCTAAAATATTACCAAACCCTATTCCCTTTCCCCTCCTTCTATTTGTCAACATAACAACCCAAAACCCTACCCTATAAAATACCCAAACCCCCTACACATCCCTAAACAAACTTCTCCCCATAATCCCTATTCCCATCACATTAATCCCCTCCTAATACTGCCTTTGTTTCATTGTTCCCCTTGGTGGCAGATATCAAAACAATACCTAGTTTCACACCATCACCAAAAGGGCAGCCCAAGTACAGTACACACAGCAGTCATGGCATCACAGCATTCATTAGAGCATGAGATAGGTGGTCCTTCTCATCAATATGAGCACCATGAGACCACGATTATGCTAGTATTCATGACATATCATAGAGGCAGTAGGCACTTGTTTGCAGCAGCAAAGCCAGTGTTATCTCCGCCCGGGGTGGAAGGGGCCTCGCTTCCGGCATCGACTACACAGGTACAGGACAAGGGCAAGAAATCCCATGCATGATGAGCGGCCGTCAGGTGAATAGGAGGCCGACTTCATCCTCATTCAGGATGATGATGCAGAGGTGGAGAATGCCAAACTCAGGATGACTATTCAGGAGCAGAACACAGAGATCCAAGACTTGTCACTCAATGCGGAGAGGGCCAATTGGATCATCAAGTATTTGGAGTAGAGAAACAAGCACCTTGAGGACCAGCATGAGATCATGGAGCTGCAAAACATCTGTGAGAATCGACAAGCTGCCCAACAAAGGAGGATCGAGCTCACTACCTTGGAGCAAGAGATCAACAATGACCGTGAGTCCTGGCTCGAGAGGATCCACATCCACTTAGAGAAGCTGTTGGTGAAAGCAAACAAGGACAGGGACATGCTCAGGAACATGAAAAACCACTATTGGGCACGGAACAAGGTTTGCAAGGCATGAATAAGGAATTTGAAGGAAAACCTAAAGAAGGCATCAAAAAGGCAAAAGAGGCAAAAAGAGCATGATCGACTCTGGATATTGGCCAAGGCAATCCTTGGCCCACCATAACACTTAATGAAGAAGCTCCAGACCAAATTTCAAGAAATTTGGAGCACATTTTGAAATTTTGAAATTTTTTGTGCAGAAAACAAGGTTTTTCTCCCTGTGCGTCGCGCACGTGGCGCGACGCTAAAAATCTAGAGCTCCAAATGAGGAATGGTTTGAATTTTTGGATTCAGCATGGAAAATCACAACTACTAGTGTCTGGACAAGAAATTTGGGCAAGATCTGAGTCTCCTAGAGGTCAAAAACACCCAAAAAATGGCCTCTCTGCCCCTTTTTTGACACACGGGAAGCAGTCTTGGGAGAATGCATATTTGGAGGGGCTAATGAGCACAAAATTCAAAAATTCTAGTTGGGTTAGAACGTAGATAGGATAGGATTTCCAGAAAGCCCACTTGGGCACATTTTGGACACCTGCAAGTGCCCCAAAATAGGCCCCAAAGTTGCGCGATGCACAGAGAAAATGGCGCGGCGCACAGAGGAAAAATTGCCAATTTTGCTCCCGTTTCATGAAATTTTGGTTCGCGACTTCTCCAAGTGGGCCCACTCATCTACACTTCAGTTTTTTGGCACCAAAGGAAGCATTTAAAGTATTTTCTCTCCAGATGGGATTCTATCCAAGTGGCGAAGGAAGACAAACGGTCACCCAAGCCAAATGTCATGTTTGTAGCGCTGCACCTGTAGCTGATGGTTGGATCTTCATCTCCATTTTCTAATGATTCGAGTAACTCTCCAACCCTTGGGCATTCTATCTCTTCATGGCACATTCTATATATTGTATGTAAGCTATTTGCAAAGGGTTGGTTGGCTTGTAACTTCTGGGAGACTGTGGGAAAGAAATTATGTTTCTTCACTGTGTATTTTTGACAGAGAATTAATGAAACGCAACAGCTCTGTTTCATTGGATTCTTGTGGTTGTGAGTGTAGCAAATGTGTTTCTTATGTTTTCATATGTATTTTGTTATGTTTCATAATTCAATTCATGCTCATTTCCAGTGAAATTTTCTGAGTGAGATTGGGTAGAATTCAATTTTATTGCTCTGCCTATGGGAAAATTTCATGTTCATTGTTATTCTTCTATTGAAAAGGATTCATGTAACTATGCCCTTTTCACTCTCTTCAGCAATCTATTCATTCCGCATTACTTCAAACTAAATTGCTACATTTTTTGCCTGCCTTGCCTCACGGAATAATCTGTGGCTTTGTATTAAATTCTCTGCTCCTTGCTGACTGTTGATCCCATACCATCCCAGAAGCTCGATCATTCATGAAAATTCTTTCCCGAATCCCTATTCACTTACTAGCCTAAGGTAAATATTTCATTGGAAGTCATCTCAGACTGTTTTCGATTATCTATTCACTGAGCGTGACTCGGAGAGAGCCCTCTCCTATTCTGGTAGGGCTAGCTACCAGACTAAGCGTGGTTTGTGGTTACCCTAATTTTTGCCTTCCTTTAGCCTAGGGCAGATTTAGGTGCTAACAGATACATAGCTCTCATCTGATCCTCCATCTCCCATGTAGCTTCATCGGGCCCAAAGTGCTCCCACTGCACTTTAAACTACTTGATTGGTTCATTCCAGAGCATGAGCATATTTCTGTGCAAAATTCACTGAGGTTCTGACTGGAATTATCCTTTTGGTTCTACCAGCCATACAAACCAGTTAATCACATGATTAGCATATTTAACATATTTCTTAAGAAATGGCTCGTGGAATGTCACTCTTGGAGGAAGTGCAAGTCGATAGACTACTGGTCCAATCCTCTCAAGAATCTTGAAAGGTCCACAAAACCAAGGTGCCATCTTGGCACACAACCCAATCCTCAAGGAACTCTTCTTCGGCTTGATGTGCAAGTACATCGATTCCCCAACCTTAAACTCCTTAAACAACCTATTTCAGTCTGCATAACTTTTATGTCTATCCAATGTTTCCTTTATATTCTTCTTGATAACTTGTATTTCTTGTTCCATCTCAACATGTCCGGTCCAACCAATGCCCTATTCACTAGATCACTCCAACTGATGGGAGTATTAAAACTTCACCCATACAATGCCTCAAATGGAATCATCCTCAAATATTCCTGATACCCATTGTTGTAAGTGAACTCAACCAGTGGAAGATACCCTTCCCACTTTCGTTGCTGATGCATCACATATATCCTCAACATATCTTCTAAAATCTTGTTGAACCTCCCTGTCTGTCTATATATATGCTGATGATAAGTTGTGTTGAAGGCCAAATTTGTACCCAAACCTAAAAATAACTCTTTCCAGAACCTAGAAGTGAACTTGGCATGTCTGTATGATACAATCTTCTTTGGTACACCATGCAACCTTACTATATCTCTGATGAATACCTATGCTATATCATTATTTGAATATGTATACTTCACTGGAATGAAGTGCACTACCTTTGTCAACCTGTCCACCACAACCATCATAGAATCATGTTGCCTAGATGTACTCAGAATACCTATAATGAAGTCCATGGAAATGACCCCCCATTTTTACTCTAAAATCAGAATAGGCTGAAGTAATCCACCTGGATGCATACACTCTGATTCTACATGTTGACAATCCAAACATATACCAAAAAACTATGCCACTTTCCTCTCTTGCAAGCTTCTATGCATACCAAAAAATCTTTATCTAGATCTGTAATCTTTACAACTCGAGCATTTGTTAACAACTACTTTAAATTCTCAAAACTAGTTGCACATTCCTGTTCCATTCAAATTTCTTACCTTTCCTTTGCAATGTTGTAATAGGATAAGCACATGAATAAAAGTTCTTGATGAACCTCCTATAATAACCTGCTAACCCCATGAATGATATTACCTCATTCACATTTCTAGGAGTTTCCCATTCCATGAGAGCCCTTATTTTCTTTGGATTCACTATTATGTCTTCCTTGGAACCCACATGCCCTAAGTAATGTATCTATGTATGAAAGAAACTACATTTGATCAGCTTAGAATACAACTGATGCTCTCTCAACAATCTCAATACTCCTACTAAATGTTCGACATGTTCTTCCTGATTTTTAGAATATACCAATATATCATTGATGGAGACAATAGAAAACTTGTCCAGATAAAGATACAAAACACTATTCATCAAGCACATAAAATTAGTTGGAGAATTAGTCAAACTGAAAGGAATTATATCAAACAAATAATGTTTGTACCTAGTCCAGAAAGTAGTCTTGTGAATATCCTCTTCTTTAATGTGTACCTGATGATATCTTGATCTCAGGTCAATCTTTGAGAACACTAATGCTCCCTTTAACTGATCAAATAAGTCATCAATCCTCATCAACGGATACCTATTCTTGATGGTCGCTTTGTTCAAGTACCTATAATCAATGCATAACCTGAGAGTACCATTCTTCATCAAAAAAAAACATTGGTGCACCCCAAGGTGATACACTTGACCTAATGTATCCCTTGTCAAGAATTTTCTTCAACCGTAACTTCAGCTCCACTAACTCCAATGTGCTCATCCTGTAAGGTTCCTTTGATGTTGGCGTTTCCCTTGGTACCAACTCAATAGAAAAAGTCTATTTCCCTTTGACGTGGAAACTCTAAAATATCTATAGGAAATACATCCTGAAATTGTTATAAGATCGGCTACCTACTCAATACCTGTGCCTCCTCAACATCCTTACCTTTATCACTAGAAATATGCATTGCAAATCACACACTAATCTGAATTTAAACAGGAATGCAAAAAATTACAGATATAACCATAAATACAAAGATTCATTATAAATAACACTTCATTTCATTAATATCAAATACTGAAATATGCTTACAAACATAATGGAAATAAGACTAGCTCGGGCGATGATAGCGTATCTCTGAGAAGAGATGTGATGGCTACATGGCTTTAAACTGTGTTACAATAAGGCTCAAAGGCCTATTTATTATTGAGAAATAACGGAAAACCATAAACATCCAAAAACCTAACCCTAGGAGATGAAGCACCAAAACTATGGGCCCCATTTGGGTAAATTGGTACATCAACTTCCTAGGGTCATAACTTTGGCATATGATCTTCTTTTGACGCACAAAATACCTCGTTAGAACTATCTATCTGAGGAATACAACTTTTGACCAGCCAACATTGGTCAATGGCCCTTGTTGGCCCCAAATTTCCCAAAAAGATTGTTTAGGGCCTCAAAACGACCCCAAAAGTTCAGGACTCGAAAAAACAACCAAAAAAAGTAAATTGTGCTACAATTAAGGAAACTGAAATAATGAAAGAGATAGTGGTGGGGTCCAAGTGGAATAGGAAAGTGGCCACCCACATCCACCTAGATCACAAACACCATTTTTTGTGACTACTCTTTGACTGCATAGTTGTCACCATTCTAACTGATGCTTCCTTCTTCTTACCTTGTAAGACTCTTTGTTCTCCATTTTCATCCAAGCACTCAATAGATTTTTTATAACAATTCACTTTAGTCCTATGCAGATACAACTAGTCCATACCTAACAACATACTATATGATACCAACAGAAATACATTTAAATGTGTTGATGTAAGCATACCATTCAACTCATGTTAGGCCCCTATAATACACTTCCCTTATTATTATTGTCATTATAGCCCCTTGTTGTTATTTTTATGCCCATGTTGTCCCGGTATTGTTATTATTGTGCACCATAGAATCCCACTATTGTTATTGTCCTACCCTTACATTATTACTTTTATGTCGACTATGACTATATTGTGACCCCTTAGACTCCTATATATAGAAAGGAGGTATTTTCATTTGTATCATCCAAGAATTGTACATTTTTTTAACGTAAAGGAGGTCTCCCCCTCAAAGACACTGATTTTAAGTCTTTGCTCTATCTTTTCTTCTATTTTGTGAACTGGTTGCATAACAATTGGTATCAGAGCTTGGATTCTAGGGTTTCGCTGCTTCAAACAAGTCATTGTGGAATTTGTGCTATAACTTTTTTTCTAAAATGTTTCACAAGCTAAAATTAAAACCCATTTGAGCCGAAATCTTGATGAACCATGGGTACAAATTTTAGATCTTGTCTCGCTATATTTTCAGATATAGGATCCAAGGACGTTAGGGTTTTTGCAGGCTCCTGAATTATATCCCAAATAGGTGACCTGGGGAAAATCATCATAAATTTCTCTCTAACCATCATATTGAAATTTCAGACAAAAGTACCAAAATAGGACAGACAATAGGTTTCTTTGTATCAGTTTCAGGTCCGAAGGTCAAAATAGTGACACACGACACTTCATACAAGTTCACTCTACTGGACAAGTCTATAATCAGGTCATCTGGGAGATTTGGAATAAATATTTCTTTGAGAATCCAATATTGATTAGAATTGCGAGGTTGGAATGAGGAATTAGAGGGCTACCACATGACAACATTTCAAACCTTGGAGATTTTCAATTACATATATACACCGATTCAATATCGAGCTGCTACAAAGCTAAAAAAGGTGTATAGTCTTTTTAAAAATTTGCATAAGTTTGGTTTGAAAATTTATTTTGAAGGAAATCAAAGGACATAGTGAAACATAATTGTTACAGGTCTATTTGGGTACATCACTCCCTATGATCAGATCAGTGTAAACAGGGTCTATCAAACTCTAATTCAGTTGCTACATGCCCTAGACATACCACCTCATTGAGTGCTTTCATCAATGAGAGTTTGCTGACTTCAAACACTACTGAGGTGCTTCCTTGGGTCACCAGCGCACCCCTGGTCAGGGGTAAGTGCTATACAAAGAAGGTATCCCCATTCAATTCTACGTTGCAAAGTGCCTAAGCCCAGTCAAGCTTGTGTTGGGAAAGAACCCTTGAAATTTTCATTGGATCTTGAGTAGATTCCTCCTTTCTAGAGCCTTATAAAAGGAACCCAACTCCTATCCTATCAAGATAAGCTCGACTTAGGATAGCCTTGGATCATCTAATCCTCTATCCTCTCATCCCTTTGTACATGGAAACTAATCATCCAATTATCGAAAACCATTAAATGTCATATTAATGACAAAACCACTTGCATTCATCTATAAATTGGCCTCCCATCATAGAGCCAAGGAGATTGGATATTATAGAGAAATATTGTTGGTTTAGAGATTTGAAATCATTGTCAAATTAATGTTATGTTGATGGGTTGATGTTTCTATTGTTGTGATGAGGGCTTGGACTAAGCTGGATGAGTGATACTAGATCGAACCACATTGGGTGTAACTACTCCTTCTATCAATCAATAAAGTTGTTTGTTCCTTTTCCAATACTTTTGTCTATATCTATGATGAATGTATGTTCAAATGTTGTCGATTCCATTTATTTACAATAAATAGATCATATGCTTAGATTGTTTTCCTCTTTTGTTTCTGTTGGTAGGTACCAATTGAGCGAATTCAGTTTGAGCAGGAGCGACGGGAGCAACTCAAAGGAGATCAAAGGAAGTGAAGGATCACAAGTAGGTTCTTTTAACTTATCTATTTATTGTAGGAAAAGGTTAAACATCTTTACTTTAGTTGTTCTAAGTGTAACTACCCACTTAGCGAAGATATACTTATCCGTAGGTATAAATTCCGTATAACAAATTTGCAACTCCATTGGGGAATGACCATCGTTCCTGGTAGTTATCCCTTGTCTTAGCAGCACCAGTAGACTTTTCTTGAGTTTATTTACCTATATTTAGTCATTTTGAAGCTTGTTTAGTCAAAATGTGTTCTTATTTGTGGGCTGATAGTGCTCTCTGGCATCAACGCATTGTTTTTCTTGACACAGTGCGTTGCAGAGCAGCCTTAGCCTAGAGACAGTGCTCTGCAACACACTGTCTCCCACTCATGGCTGCGCTAGTCCCTCTCAAGCCAAAAACCCATCTTTTTTCTTGATTTTTTCCAAGCTGTTTCACATCTTGTTTGCTAAATGGTGAATGTTTCTCTGTCCCTGAAGTCCAAATTAGCATTTATTTTCCATGCCCACTTTGCCTTTGTTTGTTCAATGTTTCTTTATGTTTTCTTTATCATTGTCGAATCAATTCCGAAGTTAGCTTACATTGATTAGCCTTTACTTTTTTGAAAAAGAAACTATCGTAAAGTCTTCGTTTCTTGTGAAAATCATTGGTTGATCATTTGTGAATTTAGTTTCTTTATGTTCATATAAACATTAAAGGAATGAAAAGAAAAACATGCATAATGCATTTAGAAGTTTGTGTGTGCTTGTAGGAATGGTATAGGATAAGTTGCATTACATGTGCTATATGCTCTTTCTTTAAATATTATGATTGCTCTATCCCTTTTAGTTACGGTTTTCATTGTTTAAATCAAATGAAAAGAATGTTTTCCATCTTAGTTTCATTCTAAGAGTTTCAGAAACATCACGTAGTGAACCTGAAAGACAAACTTTTAAACAAAATCAACTAAAATGTATCTCAATTAAACTAAATGAGCATTGTAACATAACACATAACATTTAGAGGTCTAGGCTAAAGATGTGTTTCGGCGTCGTTAAACATAGCAGCTATCACTAATGGTCTACGATACATTCCGAGTATGATACCTCATTCCATGTACGTAAGTATATCGTAGCTCGTCCACGTACTTTTGTTATATCGAGCGGTGTTATAGTATAAAAATCATAAGGGAATGATCTCACTATGCGGTTTTGCATTAGACAGCGCTCACATGGATTGGGCCTCCACATACTTTCAGGTATATTTGGGAGGACTACATTAGGTTGCTATTCATCCATAGGTAACCAAGTCGGCTGCCTTGTATACTGTGATACACCAAAAACATCATTCGGGGAGATTACCTGCACATATGTTAAGTCCTTGGCTCCTCCGAGTGGTATATTGTAGTTTACAGTTACTTGGTAATTATTTTGCATAGATTACCCTCATTTTGTTTATTTCTTTTTATAATAAAATCAATAAGCAATTGTGGAAGAAAATCAACCTTTACCCCATCATTCGTGTAGGACAACGAGTAAACCGCCTTTACTACCTGAATCTACACCTAGTCGGCAAAAGCAGTCTCGTTTAACTAAATCCAGTACATCACAAACTTATGGTTTTTCATAAAATTTACCAGAGTCACCTATACCGATATGTAGTGCGATTCTAGTTACTCCTACTATTACTGGTTTATCTACTACTAAAGTGTAACCTTTACAATTACCTGACGACACTGAAAGTGAACGTAAAGAAACGGTAACTGAAGTTGTCCAACAAGAAGTTGATCCTCAACCAAAAGTTGTTCAAGAAATTCATCTCGAACCCAATGTTCTTTTACCAAAACACTTGAATCCCGAAGTTGAACAACCAAACGTTGTTCCCATACTGGAAGACGATCGACCAGTTTATCCTTAGACATCTATAACTGTTGAGACTTCTCCTTTACCGTAGAGTCAAAAACCGTAAATTTATTAGAGGACTACCACATGACAACATTTCAAACCTTGGAGATTTTCAATTACATATATACACCGATTCAATATCGAGCTGCTACAAAGCTAAAAAAGGTGTATAGTCTTTTTAAAAATTTGCATAAGTTTGGTTTGAAAATTTATTTTGAAGGAAATCAAAGGACATAGTGAAACATAATTGTTGCAGGTCTATCTGGGTACATCACTCCCTATGATCAGATCAGTGTAAACAGGGTCTATCAAACTCTAATTCAATTGCTACATGCCCTAGACATACCACCTCATTGAGTGCTTTCATCAATGAGAGTTTGCTGACTTCAAACACTACTGAGGTGCTTCCTTGGCTCACCAGCGCACCCCTGGTCAGGGGTAAGTGCTATACAAAGAAGGTATCCCCATTCAAGTCTGCGTTGCAAAGTGCCTAAGCCCACTCAAGCCTGTGTTGGGCAAGAATCCTTGAAATTTTCATTGGATCTTGAGTATATTCCTCCTTTCTAGAGCCTTATAGAAGGAACCCAACTCCTATCCTATCAAGATAAGCTCGACTTAGGATAGCCTTGGATCATCTAATCCTCTATCCTCTCATCCCTTTGTACATGGAAACTAATCATCCAATTATCGAAAACCATTAAATGTCATATTAATGACAAAACCACTTGCATTCATCTATAAATTGGCCTCCCATCATAGAGCCAAGGAGATTGGATATTATAGAGAAATATTGTTGGTTTAGAGATTTGAAATCATTGTCAAATTAATGTTATGTTGATGGATTGATGTTTCTATTGTTGTGATGAGGGCTTGGACTAAGCTGGATGAGTGATACTAGATCGAACCACATTGGGTGTAACTACTCCTTCTATCAATCAATAAAGTTGTTTTTTCATTTTCCAATACTTTTGTCTATATCTATGATGAATGTATGTTCAAATGTTGTCGATTCCATTTATTTACAATAAATAGATCATATGATTAGATTGTTTTCCTCTTTTATTTCTTTTGGTAGGTACCAATTGAGCGAATTCAGTTTGAGCGGGAGCGACGGGAGCAACTCAAAGGAGATCAAAGGAAGTGAAGAATCACAAGTAGGTTCTTTTATCTTATCTATTTATTGTAGGAAAAGGTTAAACATATTTACTTCAGTTGTTCTAAGTGTAACTACCCACTTAGGGAAGATATACTTATCTGTAGGTATAAATTCCGTATAACAAATTTGCAACTCCATTGGGGAATGACCATCGTTCCTGGTAGTTATCCCTTGTCTTAGCAGCACCAGTAGACTTTTCTTGAGTTCATTAACCTATATTTAGTCATTTTGAAGCTTGTTTAGTCAAAATGTGTTCTTATTTGTGGGCTGATAGTGCTCTCTGGCATCAACGCATTGTTGTTCTTGACACATTGCGTTGCAAAGCAGCCTTAGCCTAGAGACAGTGCTCTACAACACACTGTCTCCCACTCATGGCTGCGCTAGTCCCTCTCAAGCCAAAAACCCATCTTTTTTATTGATTTTTTCCAAGCTGTTTCACATCTTGTTTGCTAAATGGTGAATGTTTCTCTGTCCCTGAAGTCCAAATTAGCATTTATTTTCCATGCCTACTTTGCCTTTGTTTGCTCAATGTTTCTTTATGTTTTCTTTATCATTGTCGAATCAATTCCAAAGTTAGCTTACATTGATTAGCCTTTACTTTTTTGAAAAAGAAACTATCGTAAAGTCTTCGTTTCTTGTGAAAAGCATTGGTTGATCATTTGTGCATTTAGTTTCTTTATGTTCATATAAACATTAAAGGAATGAAAAGAAAAACATGCATAATGCATTTAGAAGTTTGTGTGTGCTTGTAGGAATGGTATAGGATAAGTTGCAATACATGTGCTATATTCTCTTTCTTTAAAGATTCCGATTGCTCTATCCCTTTTAGTTACGGTTTTCATTGTTTAAATCAAGTGAAAAGAATGTTTTTCATCTTAGTTTCATTCTAGGAGTTTCAGAAACATCACGCAGTGAACCTGAAAGACAAAATTTTAAACAAAATCAACTAAAATTTATCTCAATTAAACTAAATGAGCATTGTAACATAACACATAACATTTAGAGGTCTAGGCTAAAGATGTGTTTCGGCGTCGTTAAACATAGCAGCTATCACTAATGGTCTACGATACATTCCGAGTATGATACCTCATTCCATGTACGTAAGTATATCGTAGCTCGTCCACATACTTTTGGTATATTGAGCGGTGTTATAGTATAAAAAGCATAAGGGAATGATCTCACTGTGCAGTTTTGTATTAGACAGTGCTAACACGGATTGGGCCTCCACATACTTTCAGGTATATTTGGGAGGACTACATTAGGTTGCTATCCATCCATAGGTAACCAATTCGGCTGCCTTGTATACAGTGATACACCAAAAACATCATTCGGGGAGATTACCCGCACATATGTTAAGTCCTTGGCTCCTTCGAGTGGTATATTGTAGTTTACAGTTACTTAGTAATTATTTTGCCTAGATTACCCTCATTTGGTTTATTTCTTTTTATAATAAAATCAATCAGCAATTGTGGAAGAAAATCAACCTTTACCCCATCATTCGTGTACGACAACGAGTAAACCGCCTTTACTACCTGAAGCTACACCTAGTCGATGAAAGCAGTCTCGTTTAACTAAATCTAGTACATCACAAACTTATGGTTTTTCATCTGATTTACCAGAGTCACCTATACCGATATGTAGTGTGATTCTAGTTACTCCTACTATTACTGGTTTATCTGCTACTGAAGTGTAACCTTTACAATTACCTAACGACACTGAAAGTGAACGTAGTGAAATGGTAACTGAAGTTGTCCAACAAGAAGTTGATCCTCAACCAGAAGTTGTTCAAGAAATTCATCTCGAACCCATTGGTCTTTTACCAAAACACTTGGATCCCGAAGTTGAACAACCAAACGTTGTTCCCATACTGGAAGACGATCGACCAGTTTATCCTTAGACATCTATAACTGTTGAGACTTCTCCTTTACCATAGAGTCAAACACCATAAATTTATTAGAGGGCTACCACATGACAACATTTCAAACCTTGGAGATTTACAATTACATATATACACCGATTCAATATCGAGCTGCTACAAAGCTAAAAAAGGTGTATAGTCTTTTTAAAAATTTGCATAAGTTTGGTTTGAAAATTTATTTTGAAGGAAATCAGAGGACATAGTGAAACATAATTGTTACAGGTCTATTTGGGTACATCACTCCCTATGATCAGATCAGTGTAAACAGGGTCTATCAAACTCTAATTCAGTTGCTACATGCCCTAGACATACCACCTCATTGAGTGCTTTCATCAATGAGAGTTTGTTGACTTCAAACACTGCTGAGGTGCTTCCTTGGGTCACCAGCGCACCCCTGGTCAGGGGTAAGTGCTATACAAATAAGGTATCCCCATTCAAGTCTGTGTTACAAAGTGCCTAAGCCCACTCAAGCCTATGTTGGGCAAGAATCCTTGAAATTTTCATTGGATCTTTAGTATATTAATCCTTTCTAGAGCCTTATAGAAGGAACCCAACTCCTATCCTATCAAGATAAGCTCGACTTAGGATAGCCTTGGATCATCTAATCCTCTATCCTCTCATCCCTTTGTACATGGAAACTAATCATCCAATTATCGAAAACCATTAAATGTCATATTAATGACAAAACCACTTGCATTCATCTATAAATTGGCCTCCCATCATAGAGCCAAGGGGATTGGATATTATAGAGAAATATTGTTGGTTTAGAGATTTGAAATCATTGTCAAATTAATGTTATGTTGATGGATTGATGTTTCTATTGCTATGATGAGGGCTTGGACTAAGTTGCATGAGTGATACTAGATCGAACCACATTGGGTGTAACTACTCCTTCTATCAATCAATAAAGTTGTTTGTTCATTTTCCAATACTTTTGTCTATATCTATGATGAATGTATGTTCAAATGTTGTCGATTCCATTTATTTACAATAAATAGATCATATGCTTAGATTGTTTTCCTCTTTTATTTCTGTTGGTAGGTACCAACTGAGCGAATTCAGTTTGAGCGGGAGCGACGGGAGCAACTCAAAGGAGATCAAAGGAAGTGAAGGATCACAAGTAGGTTCTTTTATCTTATCTATTTATTGTAGGAAAAGGTTAAACATTTTTACTTCAGTAGTTCTAAGTGTAACTACCCACTTAGGGAAGATATACTTATTTGTAGGTATAAATTCCGTATAACAAATTTGCAACTCCATTGGGGAATGACCATCATTCCTGGTAGTTATCCCTTGTCTTAGCAGCACCAGTAGACTTTTCTTGAGTTCATTTACCTATATTTAGTCATTTTGAAGCTTGTTTAGTCAAAATGTGTTCTTATTTGTGGGCTGATAGTGCTCTCTGGCATCAACGCATTGTTGTTCTTGACACAGTGCGTTGCAAAGCAGCCTTAGCCTAGAGACAGTGCTCTGCAACACACTGTCTCCCAGTCATGGCTGCGCTAGTCCCTCTCAAACCAAAAACCCATCTTTTTTCTTGATTTTTTCCAAGTTGTTTCACATCTTGTTTGCTAAATGGTCAATGTTTCTCTGTCCCTGAAGTCCAAATTAGCATTTATTTTCCATGCCTACTTTGCCTTTGTTTGTTCAAAGTTTCTTTATGTTTTCTTTATCATTGTCGAATCAATTCGAAAGTTAGCTTACATTGATTAGCCTTTACCTTTTTGAAAAAGAAACTATCGTAAAGTCTTCGTTTCTTGTGAAAAGCATTGGTTTATCATTTGTCCATTTAGTTTCTTTATGTTCATATAAACATTAAAGGAATGAAAAGAACATGCATAATGCATTTAGAAGTTTGTGTGTGATTGTAGGAATGGTATAGGATAAGTTGCATTACATGTGCTATATGCTCTTTCTTTAAATATTCTGATTGCTCTATCCCTTTTAGTTACGGTTTTCATTGTTTAAATCAAGTGAAAAGAATGTTTTCCATCTTAGTTTCATTCTAGGAGTTTCAGAAACATCACGCAGTGAACCTGAAAGACAAACTTTTAAACAAAATCAACTAAAATTTATCTCAATTAAACTAAATGAGCATTGTAACATAACACATAACATTTAGAGGTCTAGGCTAAAGATGTGTTTCAGCGTCGTTAAACATAGTAGCTATCACTAATGGTCTAAGATACATTCCGAGTATGATACCTCATTCCATGTACGTAAGTATATCGTAGCTCGTCCACGTACTTTTGGTATATCGAGCGGTGTTATAGTATAAAAAGCATAAGGGAATGATCTCACTCTGCGGTTTTGCATTAGACAACGCTAACACAGATTGGGCCTCCACATACTTTCAGGTATATTTGGGAGGACTACATTAGGTTGCTATCCATCCATAGGTAACCAAGTCGGCTGCCTTGTATACAGTGATACACCAAAAACATCATTCGGGGAGATTACCTGCACATATGTTAAGTCCTTGGCTCCTCCGAGTGGTATATTGTAGTTTACAATTACTTGGTAATTATTTTGCCTAGATTACCCTCATTTGGTTTATTTCTTTTTATAATAAAATCAATCAGCAATTGTGGAAGAAAATCAACCTTTACCCCATCATTCATGTAGGACAACGAGTAAACCGCCTTTACTACCTGAAGCTACACCTAGTCGGCGAAAGCAGCCTCTTTTAACTAAATCCAGTACATCACAAACATATGGTTTTTCATCTTATTTACCAGAGTCACCTATACCGATATGTAGTGTGATTCTAGTTACTCCTACTATTACTAGTTTATCTGCTACAGAAGTGTAACCTTTACAATTACCTGACGACACTGAAAGTGAACGTAGTGAAACGGTAACTGAAGTTGTCCAACAAGAAGTTGATCCTCAACCAGAAGTTGTTCAAGAAATTCATCTCAAACCCATTGTTCTTTTACCAAAACACTTGGATCTCGAAGTTGAACAACCAAACGTTGTTCCCATACTGGAAGACGATCGACCAGTTTATCCTTAGACATCTATAATTGTTGAGACTTCTCCTTTACCGTAGAGTCAAACACCGTAAATTTATTAGAGGGCTACCACATGAAAAAATTTCAAACCTTGGAGATTTGCAATTACATATATACACCGATTCAATATCGAGCTGCTACAAAGCTAAAAAAGGTGTATAGTCTTTTTAAAAATTTGCATAAGTTTGGTTTGAAAATTTATTTTGAAGGAAATCAAAGGACATAGTCAAACATAATTGTTATAGGTCTATTTGGGTACATCACTCCCTATGATCAGATCAGTGTAAATAGGGTCTATCAAACTCTAATTCAGTGGCTACATGCCCTAGACATACCACCTCATTGAGTGCTTTCATCAATGAGAGTTTGCTGACTTCAAACACTGTTGAGGTGCTTCCTTGGGTCACCAGCGCACCCCTGGTCAGGGGTAAGTGCTATACAAAGAAGGTATCCCCATTCAAGTCTGCGTTGCAAAGTGCCTAAGCCCACTCAAGCCTGTGTTGGGCAAGAATCCTTGAAATTTTCATTGGATCTTGAGTATATTCCTCCTTTCTAGAGCCTTATAGAAGGAACCCAACTCCTATCCTATCAAGATAAGCTCGACTTAGGATAGCCTTGGATCATCTAATCCTCTATCCTCTCATCCCTTTGTACATGGAAACTAATCATCCAATTATCGAAAACCATTAAATGTCATATTAATGAAAAAACCACTTGCATTCATATATAAATTGGCCTCCCATCATAGAGCCAAGGAGATTGGATATTATAGAGAAATATTGTTGGTTTAGAGATTTGAAATCATTGTCAAATTAATGTTATGTTGATGGATTGATGTTTCTATTGCTGTGATGAGGGCTTGGACTAAGCTGGATGAGTGATACTAGATCGAACCACATTGGGTGTAACTACAACTTCTATCAATCAATAAAGTTGTTTGTTCCTTTTCCAATACTTTTGTCTATATCTATTATGAGTGTATGTTCAAATATTGTCGATTCCATTTATTTACAATAAATAGATCATATGCTTAGATTGTTTTCCTCTTTTGTTTCTGTTGGTAGGTACCAATTGAGCGAATTCAAATTGAGCGGGAGCGACGGGAGAAACTCAAAGGAGATCAAAGGAAGTGAAGGATCACAAGTAGGTTCTTTTATCTTATCTATTTATTGTAGGAAAAGGTTAAACATCTTTACTTCAGTTGTTCCAAGTGTAACTACCCACTTAGGGAAGATATACTTATCCGTAGGTATAAATTCCGTATAAAAAATTTGCAACTCCATTGGGGAATGACCATCGTTCCTGGTAGTTATCCCTTGTCTTAGCAGCACCAGTAGACTTTTCTTGAGTTCATTTACCTATATTTAGTCATTTTGAAGCTTGTTTAGTCAAAATGTGTTCTTTTTTGTGGGCTGATAGTGCTCTCTGGCATCAACGCATTGTTGTTCTTGACACAGTGCATTGCAGAGCAGCCTTAGCCTAGAGACAGTGCTCTACAACACATTGTCTCCCACTCATGGCTGCGCTAGTCCCTCTCAAGCCAAAAACCCATCTTTTTTATTGATTTTTTCCAAGCTGTTTCACATCTTGTTTGCTAAATGGTGAATGTTTCTCTGTCCCTGAAGTCCAAATTAGCATTTATTTTCCATGCCCACTTTGCCTTTGTTTGTTCAATGTTTCTTTATGTTTTCTTTATCATTGTCGAGTCAATTCCAAAGTTAGCTTACATTGATTAGCCTTTACTTTTTTGAAAAAGAAACTATTGTAAAGTCTTCGTTTCTTGTGAAAAGCATTGGTTGATCATTTGTGCATTTAGTTTCTTTATGTTCATATAAACATTAAAGGAATGAAAAGAAAAACATGCATAATGCATTTAGAAGTTTGTGTGTGCTTGTAGTAATGGTATAGGATAAGTTGCATTACATGTGCTATATGCTCTTTCTTTAAAGATTCTGATTGCTCTATCCCTTTTAGTTACGGTTTTCATTGTTTAAATCAAGTGAAAAGAATGTTTTCCATCTTAGTTTCATTCTAGGAGTTTCAGAAACATCACGCAGTGAACCTGAAAGACAAACTTTTAAACAAAATCAACTAAAACTTATCTCAATTAAACTAAATGAGCATTGTAACATAACACATAACATTTAGAGGTCTAGGCTAAAGATGTGTTTCGGCGTCGTTAAACATAGCAGCTATCACTAATGGTCTACAATACATTCCGAGTATGATACCTCATTCCATGTACGTAAGTATATCGTAGCTCGTCCACGTACTTTTGGTATATCGAGTGGTGTTATAGTATAAAAAGCATAAGGGAATGATCTCACTCTGCGGTTTTGCATTAGATAGTGCTAACACGGATTGGGCCTCCACATACTTTTAGGTATATTTGGGAGGACTACATTAGGTTTCTATCCATCCATAGGTAACCAAGTCGACTGCCTTGTATACTGTGATACACCAAAAACATCATTCGGGGAGATTACCTGCACATATGTTAAGTCCTTGGCTCCTCCGAGTGGTATATTGTAGTTTACAGTTACTTGGTAATTATTTTGCCTAGATTACCCTCATTTTGTTTATTTCTTTTTATAATAAAACAATCAGCAATTGTCGAAGAAAATCAACCTTTACCCCATCATTCGTGTAGGACAACGAGTAAACCGCCTTTACTACCTGAAGCTACACCTAGTCAGCGAAAGCAGTCTCGTTTAACTAAATCCAGTACATCACAAACTTATGGTTTTTCATCTGATTTACCAGAGTCACCTATACCGATATGTAGTGAGATTCTAGTTACTCCTACTATTACTAGTTTATCTGCTACTGAAGTGTAACCTTTACAATTACCTGACGACACTGAAAGTGAACGTAGTGAAACGGTAACTGAAGTTGTCCAACAAGAAGTTGATCCTCAACCAGAAGTTGTTCAAGAAATCCATCTCGAACCCATTGTTCTTTTACCAAAACGCTTGGATCCCGAAGTTGAACAACCAAACGTTGTTCCCATACTGGAAGACGATCGACCAGTTTATCCTTAGACGTCTATAACTGTTGAGACTTCTCCTTTACCGTAGAGTCAAACACCATAAATTTATTATGGACCTGACAGTGAAATCCTTCCACCCAGTTTCATTCCCATTGAAGAGGAATTTGAAGAAGAAACTTCACCGAGAACTCCAACTCATTTTGGACCAAGGATTTATCTTTATCCTTCTTTTCATCGGTTAACTTATACTGCTCCTCTTGATCTTGCTTACTTTCAAACTCCCATAGATTCATTAGGAAATTTATTTTGTCATTTGACTATGGCTGAAATAACATCCCAAAATGTATCATCTGTTACAGCTGCGACAACATCTACTGTCGCTACTTCTTTGATGTTTACTACAACACCTGAGTTACATATGTATGGTGGTTTTTCCATCCCACTGGGTTACAAATCATTATCTGGAACTCACTCCAGTATTTCTTCTAGTCCATGGTCTTCACCCATGTCATCCAAAATAATTTTACCTAGTTCTTCACTTACGGGTACTGAACAGTTTGATCCATCATGTTAATATTAATCTGGTCCATTTGGTTATCATCAAATGTATCCAATTAACACTAGATTACCTCCATATGGAGAACAATATGCCTAATCTGATTATTCTCCATACTCTCGAGGGCCACCATATGGCAGTCTACCATCATCTTTAGGTCCAACTTATTCTGGAATGATTGTTTGTCAATGGCAGCCTACAATGCCTATTCAACCAAGGCTTGTGTATTCATCACAACCAATACAACTTGTTTCATCCATACCTACTATGCTTGGCGTTATGACTTTACCACAGTCACAAGCTTAGTGGATTGTATCTCAACCATTGCAAGTTGGTCCTTCAACCCCTTACCCTCAAGTTTCATGTCTACAGACTCAGTCTTCTCGGGCCATTTTACAACAACAATTTGTTTCTGGAATCCAACAACCTCGGGCCAGTTTACTATTAACTGGGATGACTCAAACTTATATTGGTCCAATTTATCCACAACCTGGTCAAACTTATACTGGTGGGCAACAACCATTGTATCAACAACCGTGGCAGCCACAATACCAACTGTTATGAAACCAGCTCATAGAGAGATAGAAAAGATAGATCAATGCCTTACAAATAAGCCTCTTTGAGGGGGCAACCTCCTTTACATTACACAAATGAGCAATTCTTCGATGATACAAATGACAATACCTCCTTTCTATATATAGGAGTCTAAGGGGTCATGATATAATCAGAGCTGACATAACAATAATAATGTAAGGGCACAATAATAACAATATGGGGGCTACATGGGTACAATATAATAAGGGGGTTGTGCTAATAACAATAAGGGGTTAGACTAGTAGTATAGGGGCCTAACATGCCCCTCTCCTTCAAAAAGTGTTGTCCTCAACACTTGAGTAGTTCTTGATGCTTCT
>APFE030178251.1:0-34199 GCA_000404065.3 Pinus taeda
AAATACTGCCAACTTCACTGTCGTGCCGTCAATATGTTCAAGAGAAGTTCACCTCTGCAAAAAGAAAACCGCCTCCTCTTGATAGTTCACAACTCTCATTTCACAACATTGTATCATCCCGTCTCGTGTCGATGATGTGGGAAACATTATGGCCTGCCTTCGACAAAGACCACTTCCTGTCGACTTCAGCTCATTATCCAGGAAAGTGGCTTAGAGACTCCCTTCCGGTACCTTGGAGCTTGCATGCCTTAATGGCAGGTTCTTCGTATTCGACGTGAGGTTTTCATCATTGGCCTCCGATCGAATAACTCTACGGGTGTTCGACATCGGTTCATACATTCACACGCCGTAGACTGTACCTGTAGTACCTTGAGGGCCATTGTCATTATTGGTGGTACCTCTCGCGTCTGTTAACAGTTTTCATTATTGACTGGTAATCAGACGACGTCCAAGCATGTTCGACTTCAGCTTACATGTTCACATGCTTGGACTTGTACTTGTGCTCGGGTCGAGATGGAGCGCAAGACCCTGGATTGTGTCTGTAGTAATCCAGGCATGATTTTGATACATGACTCTGTCACTGGATGGCTGCGACCATACCAAAGTCTATTCATCGATCCCAACTAGATGGCTGCGTCCATACTACGAATCTTGATTATTGTATACTCTGTCAATGGATGGATGCGTCCATACCACATATATCATGTATTTGAACTATCCTACTGTATCTCTCTATGCAGGTTCTCGGCGGCAGTTCGATATGATCTTGTAAAGCACTTCACTTCTCTCTCTTTCTTAAGGCTCATGCTTTAGGGGGCATCTGTTACGCAGTAATTTGTCACCGTTGGTCACCGTCCTTGTCGCACCCCCCACTGTCACACATTGGAGGACACATTTGCAGACCTGTGACCTATGACATAACTTGAAAACACTTGCATTGAGGCCTCCTGAGTATGAAGTTCAATAACCCTGAAGACACCTTCTGAAGATTAGCCTTGGAAAATGCCTTTTTCCCATTAGCGCGGGCCCACAGTGTATTATCCCGCGCCAATGGCTCAGTCCTTAAAAAGAGGGCGCGCCCATAAGCGCTTTGTCCCAGAGCACGGCCCGCGCCACACAAATTAGGCATGATTTTTGGCCAGCGCATGCTAGAATGCTTTTTCCCTTGCGACTCACTCAGTTCCTTGAAGGAAAAAGCCCATAAAAGCATCCGGGTTTCGGCTTTTCTATCCAAGGCAATGGATATTATGAGACATTACCAAAACTCAGAATGTGTCCACATACAATGCATATCTCCTCTCCCTTTATCTATAAAAGCCTGTCTCCCCATAATGGACAGGCTAGTTTTTTTGGAGGCTAAAGCAAAAGAGCAAACAAGCTAGTGTGAGAGAGATATTTTTTGAGCTAAAAGTTGAAAGTAAGGTTATGCTGTTGGATTGTTGAGAGAGAAAGTGACTTTGCAAGACGTGTCAGACTGACTGCCCACCCAGCTAGAGGAGTTTTACAGTGTCAAGCCTTAAGTGGTTGTAATTTCTTCTCTCATTTCTATTTAATGCAAAGCGACTGTCATTATGGTTTCATTCATGTGTTACATCGGTGATATGTGAATTGTATCTTACTTGACTGGTACATAGCTGTATGTTTTTGGATTTTATGCTTGTTGTGGGTTATTCTTCACTTGTGCAGGTATCTATGTGCGGATAGCGACCGGCCGGAGATAGAGGACAGGAGCAACACTTCCCCCCACAACAAACAAGCGTTGGATCCCAGGTTGGTCTCCTTGATCGACTTCTAAATTATATAGCTAGGAACTTGCATGCAGCATGATTGATTGTTGCTAGACCCCTGTGGGGCTAGTGGGATCCACCTCTGTCCGCGGAGGGGATTTACCTCCGCAACAATGATCATGCAACAAACTGGGTGACAAAATGGGCAATATTGCGCAGTACTGACTCTCAAGGCTGGGAGACTGTCAATAGGAAATGCACATTATGTAGTCTTAGTTGCCAATGAGCTTGTTGATGACTAGAATTGTGTAGACCACAATCCAGCTAGGCTAACTGTGGATTGGAATTCCACAATGCACAATTTAGTCCGACTTGACTATTGGCTGGGACTGCGCATTGCATAATCCTAGTGGGAAAGACTGGGCACTAACTCCCAGAACAACGTAAAGCATTGCTAGAGGCCAGTGACAAGTAGCCTCTATGAAATTCATGGGGCCAAGGAAAAACCTCAAGTTCAGGAATGCAAAGAGCATGCTGGTGAAAGCAAGATCTAAGCTAAGGCAGCCCAGATCTGCCCAAGGGCGATTTGAAAACAAGTAGATCTAAAAGCGAGAGAAAAGGATGGTGAAGATAGGAGTGAATTATCATTCATGTAATAAAAATAAATGTAGGAATAAGTGACAAGGATGAAGAACGAAGCTGGTGGAGAGGGTTGCCGCAACAACGACCGTTATTGAAAAAACAATGTTATGCATGCAAAACCTAGGAAAGGAAATGGAAAACTTGAAACGACACCTCTATGAGTTAAAATAAACTAAAACACCAGTGGTCGATCAATAAAACATGTGAAACAAAACTTGCACAAGCCAAGGAAATAAAAGCGACAAAAAAAGCAACAAAAGACTTGAAAAGAAAAACTTACCCGGAAAAGCTATGCTAATTGTGCGAGAGATCCAAGATTGAATGTGAAGAATAAGCTCTAGGGCATCATTTAAATAGATTTGGAAGGTTTAGGCTTTATGACACACATGCCACAAATCTAGGAAAAAGCGACACTTGGTGGCAACTTTCTAACATACACTTTGCATGTAACTCCTAGTGCTAAAAATAGATCCCTATTTTTTAGGGATTCCTTTTGATTTTTTACTTTTTTATTTTTCGAGAAAGTTTGCCATGCTTGCATGGGAATATTACACAGTTTTGGAGGGAACCAGGCAACTTGCCAGTACATGCATTGTACATCAAACTAAGGAATGCTTCTGTGCAATTCCTGGGTTGAGTAGCTCTGGCTGCCTCTATGCAATTTCGCAACTACAGACAAGGTACTAGCTGGGTCAACGCATTTCCTGAGACGAAGCCCAGTGCCTGGATGTCTTGCACAATTTTCTTGAGAAAGGCAGTCTACCAAACTGCTTTGCACATTTCTGGAGAGCACTGATGACTGCTAGGCTACTCTGGACATTTCTTTAGAGCAAGTCTAGTTTCCCTCTAGGTTTGAGGAGTCTTCCAAGACAGGGAAAAAACTGAATGTGGATCAAGTCACGGGATCAGCTTGTGGTTGGTCGACAAGAACAAGTTAGCAAACACAAGCTAAAAAGTGAAAGATAAACTTGAATGAAACAAAAATACATGAGTAGTGCAAGACATCATGCTGAGATTTTGAGGAGGGAGGCTCCAAAAAAAGGCGAAGCGAAAATTTTGGAGGGTGGTTGTAGTTACTACTACAACCCCCATGAGTGTTTGTATTTTTAATTATCCTCACTTGTCTCTTCTTTTTGCTTGCTCATTCTTATTGCACCCTGACAAGCACTTATTTCCTTCCCTTATACATGCTTCTCCCCATCTCCCTTCACCTTATTTTCATAGACTTCTTGTTAAACCTTAACATCATAGTCAAATAAAAATATTCCAATTAGAATCCAAAATTATTTGAGTGGTACTCTTCCCATACATTGATTAATAAAGTTTGGCTACAACCTAACTTCTTCCATGGATATGGGAGTTACTACCACACCTTTTCATTAGATATTTTCTTGGGAAAGGTCGACAATATTAGATCTAATGAATTTTGGTTCAGCCAAATAATTTATCAACAATGATTAATTTAATAAATCCCTCTCGATGGATCCCTGATCTAGGGGGGTCTCCACATAAGAAATTATTACATTGCACATCATGGGATAGATCACTGAAGGAAATAATTGATGCTTCAAATGGGCTGGAAAATACCATGTATTATTGATTAAAAAATTGTAATAATGATTAATACTTTAAGTGAGTATGAAAATATCATGTATTAGCCATTAAATTTTTAGAAAATGACTAATGCTAGAAGTGGGCTTGAGAATCTCATGTATTATTCATCTTAATTTTAAAAGCGAAATTAGTTTTGTGTGAGAAAACATCTCACAATAGTTTTTCTTATTCTCATTGAGAGGTTGAGAGCCTCCTGGACTTTCTAAGATTTTGTCTTATTTTGGGAATTGAGTTGTTATGAGATCCTATTACTGTGGATCTTGTTTTTTCTTAAAAATCATGAAATCCTATTATTGTGGATCAAGGGAGTTATTCTCTCTTTGATTGGAGAAACTATTTAAAAATTCCTTATGTGAGCATGTGGAGAGGGTGGAGCTTGGTAAGATCTTGAAGCTTGGAGCTTGCATTGAGAGGAATGTAGCTCTTCTGATGCTGAAGAAATGTCTCTTATGTGAGTGCCTTAAGTCCTTTGTATACAAGAAGATAGACCTTTATGAAGCATGATGCACATATTATGATAATATTTCAGCCCATTTTGTAAGAAGGAGAATGCCTCATAATTAATAAAAGTGATTCATATTCCAAAATGACTCTGGACATGTAGCCCATCCCCCATGGTGAACTGTGTTATCAAGTCTCTTGTTATTCTTTCTTACTGGTTATATTATTCTTTGAATGTGTTAATGTATTGGTGAAGAATTATCTAAATAATGTGGTTGCTCATGTTCAGATGCAATTAAGTGTCAGTTAAAGGTCCTAAAATGAAGAATTTTGTTTAAGTAAGCACTCACAAAAAAATTCGAATCAAGTGGTATTAGAGTGTTCTGACCATTTGTCTAGGGATTATGAATGTCATAATGGGAAAAAGATTGAAGTAAGAAATAATTCAAGATTTCGAAGATATTAACCAATGAAATCAAGTGGAGAATGTAGAGCTCAAAAGGATTCTACAAGTTGCAGAGGATGAGAAGCAAAAGTTGAGGCTCACGTTAGAAAAGGCTGTGGAGGAACACACTGGAGAATGTTTCACTACAAATAAGGATAAATATCCCTTTAATATCAAACCAAATTGTGGCCATGATAGGTATAACAATTATAGTTCCTATAATGTAAATTTGGATGTATGGATATCTGGTCAGGTATTATATGATACCTTCTATGTGCCAGGGAACCAAGGTGGTTTCCTAGAAACTTCATCTCCAACATCTTCCAAAACAGGGAATAAGGAGTTGTTGTAAAAGGAGATAGCCAGGTGATATAGATGGGATTGGGGTGATAGAAACTCCTTCCTCTCATGTTGTTATTTCTACTAGAAGCTTTGAGAGACCTACATCATGGATTGGTATGAAACTCCTAACCAAGATGGGGTATAAAGGAGAAGGACTTTGTATTAATGACCAAGAAATTACTCAACTACGAGAGGTTGCAAGGATGCCTCATGATGAGGCTCATTAATGGGTAAATTATATGGACCTTAATGCCACTATCCAGCTTATTAAAATCACATTTTCTCACATTTCTTTACATGTGTTGTTATATTTTGCTTAGTGAGAAGGGTAAAGATGAGATGTCATGTCTTGTGGTATAATGTGCATTAATTGCAGGTTTTGGAGAAAAGTTTGGCTAATTAAAGTGAAGGAACTCAAAGTAGACAAGAAAGAGGGGTCTTAGGAGATTGGATCTCCCTCCTTAACTCCTCACTCACTTGAGGATTCCTCCACCATATCTCATCATCTCGGGAGTTACAGGTAGTCAAGCTATTAATGTCACCGACATCCAAGCCAGCGATAGTTGAAGACAAGTTGATCTCGAGTTGGGAGCCAAGCCTTCCTAAGTTTAAGGAAGTTGTTGGTAGCTTTAGTTCTACAAATAAGAAGGCCTAGAGTCTCATTAGGATTCAACTTTTTTCATTATAGTCAAGTGGAATTTTCGAGCTAAGACATTGTGAGTGATGGCTCTTATGTATTTTTTATATTTTAATGAAAATGAGAAGCATTCCCTTGATCCATCACTGAGTTGACTCAGAGGGCTAAAGATTTTGTGTTAGGGCCCAACCCTAGCAGCAGAGGTTCCTCTTTTTGTACATGTATGCTTAGATTACATTCATAGTTAGTTGCTGAAATGATTCTCGTTTTGTTAATCTGCGAGTATTTGGATCATTAATTAGTTTGCTTCCATTTGTGGATAGTTAGATTAGTGGTATCATAGTGAAAATAAACACTTCAGAAAATCTTGTGATAGTGGCTTTCACCTCATCTTTCTTATAAGATCACGATGACTTGAGGGTTCCATTCACGCAACCCAAAAATATATTTCTTGATTGATTACTGCATAATCAAGGGTTTCTTGTTGAATAGATCACTGTCTTTGAGTTTCTTAGAATTATTTGCAATTTCCATTTTTGTCTCTTGAGTTTTTCTATGGTTTAAAAGCACTTCCATTCATGAACTTAGCCATTAGCTAATAATAACTATGTTTTCCTCCATTCAACAAATCTTTTCCATGTATAGATGAGTTTGTGCATAAATGAAGACAAGAGTGTATGTTGTTGCAATAGATTCTAATTTATATGGAGACCTCATCTCATTCGTCTCATCCAAGTCCTATCCACCCATGATGCCAAGGTCCACTAAACCGTAAATCTAAATTCTTGTTTCATAAGCAAAGTTGTCAATTCCATTGAGCAAATCCAACTATATTGAAGCATATGACTGAGCCTTGGATAGTTTTCACCTCCTCCATGCATTATTTCCCCATTATACACCTTTCCCACACTTCATTCTACCTTTCCTACCATCTCCTAAGCTTTCAACCTGTTTCCTGTAGTAAAACAAGGCATTGTGTAGTAGAACTAGGACATCCTGTAGTAGTACTACAGGAAACCTTGTAGCAACCTGTCTTAAGCCCAAATTTAGCAAAAATTGTCACTTGAGATTAGATCAGGCCTCCACTTGGCTTCCCTACCCTTGAGAATAGTCCATAAAAATCTCCCCTGCCAAATAACAAGTGAAAATTAGCATTTGCATTCATAAAACTAAACATAATAAAGGCTTTTTCTGCAATTTCTAAATTAGCACATGCATGCAACATTCATAATACTTCTTAGATCGGATTCCATGCTCAATTAGTCTAGATCGTCACATGTTATAAACAAGGTTAAGATAGGTTCCTTTTGCAGGCAAAATGTGTAAATGAGTAGCTACATGATTTCTTGTCACTTTATAGCATCTTCCAATTCAATCTTTCATGTCCTAGAGTAGGAAACACTGCTTTTTTGCATTAAGGATAATTTTCCCTTTTGTCATTTGGTAGTCAGACTCCTTCTAGTCAATAGAATATTGGTTTGAAAACCCCTAGTGGTCTATCACTCCAGTGGAAAAGTGAAAAGAGCAGACCTTTGCATCTAATGTGTATAGAGCATTGTCATCTCCAAGTTTGTACGAACCTCGGGTCGATGAAGTAAATTTGGTAGCCCCATGAGTTGCAACATTCTTGCTGCAATACTGGTGCTCATTATTTTTTGGAGCCATTGTCAGGGAGGTGTCTAAGTAGATGTGATGATCCAAGATCTTTTTCTTATAGATGTATTAAATAATACCATGCATAAATTGTAGCTTAAACATAGAAATTTAATGTGCACATGAGAGAAGAGGAGAAACACATAAAAACATGAAAGAAGACAAAAGAATTGATAATGGAGTTCATCCAATTTGGACTACATCCCCAGGCCCTGCTCAATCAACGCAGAGGCCTTCATTCATTAAGTGGCATGAGAAAGAAGAGAATAATCATCATTTACAAAAAGGAGTCTTATACCTCCATACTGAAAGATGGCCAAAAAATGCAGAACTCTATTGGAGAAACAAACAACACCATTGAGTTCATGGCGTCGAGAAATGCTGAAACCATATAAAACTTATTGAAATCTAACAGTGAAAATCTAGCCCCCTGGAGAAACGGCTCAGATCATGGTTCTACCCCCCTCTCTACACTACTCATGGTTTCGCCACCTACAAATTAAGTTACCTCGAACTATGTGCATGCTCCTCCCTCATGGCACACTGTGTAAACAGGTTTAAGTATAAGTTTGATGGTGGATTAACCAACGAAACCGTTTGGTGCAATGGCAAAGTTGGAAATATGTTGAGGGGTTTCAGGGGATCAAATCCCACCCCTCCCCATTTAACATATGGTTATTGTTGTAATATATTTTTGTGAAGTGGGTCCGCCGGTCCCAGTGGCCTACTCCCCCTAAACTCCAGTAGCGCTTGTTATATGTGGGTGAGGTGGAGGGGCGGTGGGGTTAAAAACCCGCACCCCCCACCATTATTACATGGCCGTTTGTTGTTTGGTTCCGGGGTGGCAGGGTCATGGCCATGCACCCCACTTAAAACATACATGTTGTTCGGTGGGTTCCAGGGGCAGCGGGGTCATGGCTACCCGCCTCACTATTTTTAATATTTGTTATATGGTAGTTCTAGGGGCAGCAGGGTCATGGCTGCCCGCCCCATTTTTTATTAATTTTTTATAACCACTACCCCTTTGTGGATTTTCCGGAACCTTAGGCATTAAGAGACAAATTAACGGACCCACAAATTCTCCCAGAAACAGGCCAGATTCTGGTGCCGAATTCTTGCCAAATTGCGGCCTCCTTAAGCCTGCCACATGGGTAAGTCAACCCACAACTTTGACTGCTTCTTTCTTCTTCATACAGACTCATATTGGGATGTTATTCATACCATTGGAATCAGGATGACGAGCACTTCAATCTGATGCCAAGTTAGTCGACTTTCTACCACTTTGAATTTTGAGCCCCTTTTATGCCCTTGTGTCTAGAGATCCACTTGGATCAATCCTCCCCATTGGGGAGATTTTGGACCGCCAAAAGCTTTATCCTTCAATTGGCAAGTGAGGGAATTGTTCCCTCACTTCTTCTTTTTCCATCCATTTTTCCTTGCTAGGGTGCATCCCTTTGAAACCAACTCGAAGGTATTCCACATCTCCCCGTCATGACATCCTAGTTCTTTTGTCAAGGATGATATCTTTAGGAAACTCATCAAGATACTTTGGTGTAAAATCATCAACTATAGGAACTGATCCCACCTCTTCGGTGTCCATAACCAATGGTGGCTTATAAAGCTTTAAGTTTTCCACATTCACTATGGAGTATGTTTGCATATATGTCGGAAAATCGAGACGAAAGGCATTGTTTCCAATCTTCTCCAAGATGGTGAATGGACCATATCGGATTGGTCACAACATTTTCCCTTCTCCCTTCATCCTTTCCTTGCTGATATGGAACCACACTTTGTCACCCAATTGAAATTGATCGTTGACTCGGTGTTTTTCATGTCGAACCTTGTACCAGGTTTGACTTTTCTCCCACAGCTCCTGTACTGCTTGGTGAATCAACTGGATCCGCTGGATGAACTGTTGCACTTTTTCCCTCTCATCACATCCACTGGAGTCATCTTCCCTTCCAAAGACCATATCAAAAGGATCTTTGGGCAGGTAGCCAAAACATGTCTCAAATGGTGAGCGATGTGTAGATGAGTGCACTGCTCGATTGTAGGAATGTTGCACATATGGAAGATGCTCATCCCACAACTTAGGATGTTTCCCACAATAGCCTCGCTATAAGTGTACCACAATGTGGTTGACAACCTCTATCTGTCCATTAGTCTATGGATGAAATGACGTGCTTCTTTTCAACTTGGTGTCCATCATCTTCCACAAGCTAGTCCAAAACTCTCCAAGAAAGCAAGAGTTCTGATCTGACACGATCGATGTGGGTAACCCAAAATGGACCCAAACATGTTGAAAGAAAAGATAAGTAGTCTGTTTTGTAGTGATCTGCTTTTTACAAGGCATTAAAATACACATCTTACTAAAACGGTCAACGACAACATACAAATAGTTGTGACTTTTCCTAAACGAAGGCAAACCTCCTACAAAATCCATCGACACACTTTCCCATGGACGACTTGGAATAGGGAATGGTGTGTAGAAACTGAGTTTTCTATTAGAGGGCTTTGAAACAGAACACATCACACATCCCTTTACATAGAGAGTCACAATGTTCTTCATATGAGGCCGAAAACAAAATCTTTGTACATGACACAAAGTTTTTTCAACACCAAAATGACCAGACACAAGGGAGGTTTGGGCCTCCCAGATTACATGTACCCTTTCTCGCATGGGTATGCACAATTTTCCAAGGTGATACAATAGTTTCCCCTATGAGTGATAGCTGTCCACCTGTGAACCATGGGTTAGTTTTTCATAAATCTCCTTAAAGTCATCATTGTTAGCATATTGTTCAGCATAACTTTCAAAAGATAACGAAGCGTTATGCAAAATAACAGAAGCCGAAATGGGATGGTGAGACAGCATATCGGCCACTTTGTTTCTATTTCCCTTCTTATACTTTATTACCAGATGAAACTACTGAAGAAAACCCATCCACTTGAAATGATGAGATTGCTGCAACTTGGTTTGTGACCGAAGATACTGCAAGGGCTAATGATCTGTATGGATGATGGTCTCCTTGCCGATCAGGTAGTGTTTCCACTTTTTCACACTCTGGACCAAGGCATATAACTCCTTGTCATAAGTGGGAAAGTTTATCACAACCTGAGAGAACTTCTCTGAATGGTAACGTATTGGCTTTTTTTGCTGCATCAGTACAACTCCCATGGCATATCTGTTGGCATCTATCTCGATCTCAAATGGCTGCTAGAGATCTGGTAAGGCCAAGACCAGTGCGATGCTGATCTTTTCTTTCAATTCTTCGAAGGACTTATATTGCTTTCCTCCCCATTGAAAGACCTGCTTTACACTTGTCAGTGTGTGTAAAGGTGCTGTAATAATAGAGAAATTGGCAATAAATCTCCTCTAATACTGTACTGCACCCAAAAAGCTGCGAACTTCAGTTACACTAGTAGGCTTAGGCCAATTTACAATTTCCTCAACTTTAGAAGGATCAATTTTTAACTGAAAATGACCAACAATATGACCTAGGTAAACCAAATAGGTTATCCCAAACTCACACTTTGACAATTTTACATAGAATTTTTCTTTTTTCAATACATCAAGCACTTTCCTCACATGGCATACATGTTCATTCCAACTTTTACTAAAGACAATAATATCATCTAGATATACAAGAACAAATTCATCAATGAAAGGCCTAAAGAGATCATTCATGACCCTCATGAAAGTGGTTGGAGCGTTGCAAAGTCTAAATGGCATCACCATCCATTCAAACAACCCCTGTTTGCTCTTGAAGGTTGTTTTCCACACATCCTGGTCTACAATTTGGACCTGATGATAACCACTACAAAAATCCAATTTGGTGAAATAAATAGCATTCTTTATCTGATATAATAAATCATCAATGCGTGAAAGAGGGTAATGATTTTTCACCGTAATCCACGCACATCCTCCATGTGCCATATTTCTTCAACACTAAGATAATTAGTGAGCCGCATGGAGAAGTTCTCGGTCTGATGACCCCTTGGTTCAATAATTCCTGCACCTACTTTTTGATCTCCTCCATCTCAATGGTTGACATCTTGTATATGCCAATATTTGGTAAAGGAGCGTCATGCTACAAATGGGTCTCATGTTCGATTTCCCTCTTCGGAGGTAATCCCTTTGGTTCCTGAAACATCCCATCATAGTTAGAAATTAATTCACATAATTCTTTTTTATGCACATGATCACAACCCTGGAAAGCATCGGATAATTTAGCATCTTTCCCCCTTACAACCATAAGCATGCAACCCTTACTGGAATTCACCAACCTCTTCATTTGTCTTGCACTTACAAGGCTGGAATTGATTTTAGTTTGATAAGCCCTTACAGTATATTCTACCCCATCTTTTGTGATTTGGTATTTGTTTTCATGACAGAGAAGATTGCTTTTATATCATATAGATATGAACTCCCTAACACCATGCCACAGATATCCAATGGTATCACATCAAGTTCTACCTCATCCACTAACTTAGAAGTGATCACAAATTTAACCTTGCATTGCTTAGCTACATTCAATTTTGATTTATCATGTATACATCCAAGTGGGTAAGGTTTTGGATGTGGTTTGGTTTCTAGGCCTAGCTTCTTTACCAAGGACGTTGAAATTAGATTTGCTTGGGATCTGGTATCAAATAGAGTTTCCACATTTGTATGATTTATGATAACTCTAATATGAAATAGCTCAATTCTCTTCCGTTCATTAGGAAGAGACTCATCTATTGAACTAGTGCCTTCATGTGATTCAGAATTAACATGAGGTGTAAGAGTACCTTTTTTTCCTGCTACTGTGATCAATGCTTCATCTTCGAAATCGAATCCAAGGTCTTGCTCCATAGTTCCCACTGTCTTCTGCCTTTTTCCCTTCTACTTTTTCTAGCCTTGATAGTAACTGACCGACATCTTCTGCCATTGTATAGAAGGTTTTGCAGAAATTGAGCTCCTCTTCATAATGAGCCTCTTCATATACCATGTTTCTCCTTCGATGTGCATGCCCCGCTTCAGGATCGAAAGACTTTAGTTTCCCTTCGCCTCTTCGGAGCCTATTTCTTGTTAGCATACAAACATGTAATTCACATCTACAAAGACCTACTTCGATGCTACTTGATCCAAGGAGTTTTTCTTATAGATGTATTAAAGAATTACATGCATAAATTTTAGCTTAAATAGAGAAATTTAATGTGCACATGAGAGAAGAGGAGAAACACATAAAAACATGAAAGAAGACAAAAGACTTGATAATGGAGTTTGTCCATTTTGGACTACATCTCTAGGCCCTGCTCAATCAATGGGGATGCCTTCATTCATTAAGTGGCATGAGAAACAAGAGAACACTCATGATTTACAAAAAGGAGTCTTATACCTCCATACTGAAAGATGGTTGAAAAATTCAGAACTCTGTTGGAGAAACGGACAACACCATTGAGTTCGTGGCGTTGAGAAATGTTGAAAACATATAAAATTTTTCGAAATCTGACAAAGTGAAAATCTAGTGCCCTGGAGAAATGGCTCAGATCATGGTTCCGTCCCCCTCTCTCCACTCCTCATGGTTTCGCCACCTACAAAATTAATCTTCCTTGAACTTCATGTGTTCTCCTCCCTCATGGTACACTGTACAAACATGTTTAAGTATAAGTTTGATGGCAGATTAACCAATGAAACCATAAATGCAATGGCAAAGTTGGAAATTTGTTGAGGAGGGTTCAAGGGATCAAATCCCGCCCCTCCCCATTTAACATATGGTTATTGGTGTAATATATTTTTGGGAGGTGGGCCCATCGATCCCCGTGGCCCGCTCCCCCACAACTCCGCTAGCGCTTGTTATATGTGAGTGAGGTGGAGGGGCAGTGGGGTTGACAACCCACGCCCCCCACCATTATTACATGGTCGTTTGTTGTGTGGTTCCGGGGTGGCGGGGTCATGGCCGCCCACCCCACTTAAAACATACATGTTGTTCAGTGGGTACCGGGGGTAGCAGGGTCATGGCCGCCCACCCCACTATTTTTAATATTTGTTATATGGTAGTTCCGGGGGCAGCGGGGTCATGGCCGCTTGCCCCATTTTTTTATTAATTTTTTTATAACCACTGCCCCTTTGAGGATTTTCTAGAATCTTAGGCATTAGGAGACAAATTAATGGACCCACAAATTCACCTGGAAAATGGCCAGATTCTAGTGCCATATTCTTGCCAAATTGCGCCCTCCTTAAGCGAACCACATGGGTAAGTCAACCCACAACTTTGATTGCTTCTATCTTCTTCATACGGACTCGGATTGGAATTCCATTCGCACCATTGGAATTAGGGCAACGAGCACTTCGATCTGATGCCAAGTTAATCGACTCTCTACCACTTTGAATTTTGAGCCTTTTTCATGCCCTGGTGTCTAGAGATCCACCTAGATCATGTGATTTATGCTTTCTTTTTTTCTTTCTAATTTTACAAATAGTTCCATCAAGAAATTGCAATCTTTTGTTTTCTTTCCAATTCTGCATGTAGTTCCATTCATTGAGTAGTTCCAATCTTGTTCTTCTTTCTTTCCATTTTGCAAGTAGTTCTGAAAAAACCCTAAAAAGAAAAAAAAGAACTCCTTTCATGCCTAGTAGGAGTAGAGACAACTTAGGGAACTTTTTGCCAAATACTCCCACCACATCAAACAACCAACCTTCCCTCTTCTTCAGTGGATGTGAGCTACAGGACCCATTAGGCGAACAACTAGAGAGTTTTGAAGAGCTTATTAGGGAAGAAGAAGAGACCATTCCACTGACCTACACCATGTCTAAAAATAGAAATGGGATTAGAGACAGAGAAGGTGATGAGAATAGAGCTGAGGGTGCTTTTCCCATCAGAGAACTAATGGGGATGTTAGGATGAAAAACATAAGCCCTTATGCCCTTCCTCACTTCCATGGCCTAACCTCAGAGGACCCATATACCTTTTTGTTCGAGTTTATTGACATATGCAGAACTTATGATTACACCTCTAACAACCAGAAGTTGAAATTGTTCCCATCCACCCTCAAAGATGCAGCCTTGCGCTGGTTCATGGGTTTACCTGGGGACAACATCACCACTTGGGCTTAGATGCAACAAGGCTTGAACAATAAGTATAGGGACTACTTCAGTTCCAAAGATACCAAAGATGATTTTTTTAGAATGACCTTGGGACATGATGAATCTTTAGAAGATCATGAGGAAAGATTCAAACTCAGCTACAAAAGGGCCATATGCACCCTTGATCCTGAATTGCTTAAGCTAGTCCTTCTTAGAGGGATGAGGGAATATCTCCTAGAAACCCTAAACTTGTTCTCAGGAGGGGACATCTATGAGTTACCCTATGATGATATCAAGAAAGTTTTCAAAAATCATTCTAGGGTAGCTAGAAAGAAGGGTAGGGCTAGTCAAGCTTTGGCTAGTTCATCCTTCTCCAACAAATCCAACAAAAGTGAAATTGGGAACATGTTGGAAGACTTTAAGAGTGAAATTTTACATACACTTGCTCTGCAAATGGACAACATACATATCAAGAGGAAGCAGGAGGAAGGAGATAGAGCCTTAGCTATGTTCTTCCCTAGGTGCACGAGGAGGCACCCTAGGAATGAATGTCCATTAAATATTATAGAAATATGCTCAAACTATGAGGAAAATCACTCCACGGACAAGTTCCCTTCTTTGCCTGGACTAAACTTTTTGTATCAAGGAACTGAAGGGGTGACCAAACAACTCTACCATGTCAACCAAAGGAGGCATCAAGGACCTTGACCATACCAACAAGGCATGCAAGGGGCATCCTATTCATATTACAACCCTAACTAGAATACATCCATTCCCCCTTGGTGCCCTCCTACTCATCTTTCCTAGTCCACACCTTCTCCTTGGTCTTTTTCACCCCAATACCATTCCCAACCTACCAACCAACCATTTCAGTCATATGCTCCTCCAAAACCTCAGTGGATGCACCATCCCAAGGGTGGAGGCCTCCATACAACCAAGCTCCAACTTTACTGCCTCCAAATCCATCTCAACCACAACTCCTACACCCTGCTCCACCTAAGCAACCTCAAATGCCTTCTCAAACAAATTTTAATCCAAACAACAGATAAGCACAATAGGTCTACAGTGGAGAAGCATCTTACCCTGCATATGCTGTGGAAATTCAAGAAACTAACCTTAGGTCTGGGAGAGTGCTTTTAGATAATCAACCTCCATCTCCAAACAACAGATAAGCACAATAGGTCTACAGTGGAGAAGCATCTTACCCTGCATATGCTGTGGAAATTCAAGAAACTAACCTTAGGTCTGGAAGAGTGCTTTCAGATAATCAACCTCCATCTCCACCCGAGGACCATGAAGAAGAAAAGGGGGAAAGTGTCCCTCAAGCAAATCCACCTCCTTTTCTTGAGAGATTAATCCATCCTGTCCAGCAAACCCTAGAAGAGACTAAACTTCTGGGCGAATTGAAAAACCTTTGTGTTAAAATCCCGCTTCTCCAAGCTATCAAGGATGTCCCCATCTATAACAAATTAATCAAGGAGAAAAGTTTCAAATATCTTGGCATGTGAAAGAAAGACACCCCTACCATTAATTTCATTGGACAATTGTCCAACTTAATGTTGGGGCAGGTGATTTTCGAAAAATATCTAGATACTCGAAGTCCTATGGTAGATGTACACATGGATGGCATCATTGTCCCCCATAATTGATAGATCTTGGGGCTTCCATCAATGTAATGACTAAGGAGACTATGCTTAAATTGAATCTCCAAGGATCATTAAGAAAGACCACAATAGTCTTACAGCTTGCAGACAGGTCCACAGTAGCTCCTGAGGGAGTTGTTGAGGATGTGATGGTCTCCATTGATTCTTGGGAATACCCTGTCAACTTCTTAGTTCTCCATCCTAATACCAAGTTCAATAGTTATTCTATCATCCTTGGAAGGCCATGGTTAGCCACTGCTAATGCTTACATAAGTTGCAAGGCTAGGAATATGACCATTAAAAATGGGCATTTGTCCAAACAATTGTACTTGTACCCTCCTGCTCAACCATCTCTTGATCATGACTTACCTTTATAGATAGAAGAGAAGGAAGAAAACGAAGTCTACTCTTCCCCAATATGTACCCTAGATTCTACTATAGGATGGGGGAAACCTGATGAAGATGCCCTGATTGAGAAAATCCTCCAGAATTAGCCCCCCCAACACCATGTCTCTTGAGGAGTTAGTGAAGAAAACCGAAGATAACCCTTGGAATGATATATTCCTAGCTAAATCAAGCCCTAATTCCTAGCTAAATCAAGCCCTACTCATCTCAAGATGATAGAATTTGGCCCAGAAATAACATTTAAAATCAACCCCTCTCTCTCTGTACATCAGGAAGAGGAGTTATGTGACATGCTAGGAAATAATATGGATGCCTTTGCCTGGAGTTAAAAGGAAATGAAGGGAGTGCACCCTTAGGTGTGTACTCGCCACATTTACATCAAGGAAGGATACAAGATAGTGCACCAACCTCATAGGAGAATGAACTCAACCCTCAAAGATATAGTGAGAGAAGAACTGCAGAAGTTGTTGGATGCAGGGTTCATTACCCCATCTCAGATAGTGAGTGGGTGTCTCCTCTGGTTCTGGTTCCAAAGAAAAAGGGGAAGTGAAGGATCTGTGTGGGTTATAAAGAGCTAAACAAAGCCACAAAAGAAGGACCATTTCCCTCTACCTTTCATCGACCAAGTATTAGATGGTATGGCGGGGGAGAAATTCTTCTCTTTCCTAGATGGATTCAATGGTTACAATTAGATCCAAATCAGCCCAGAGGACCAGGAGAAAACCACCTTTAGCTGTCCTTGGGGTACCTTTGCTTACAGGGTTCTTCCTTTTGGGTTATGCAATTCCCCTACCACTTTTTAGAGGGAAGTCCTAAGCATCTTTGCAGAGTTATTCCATGAATCTGTGGAAATTTATATGGATGATTTTAGCCCCTATGGGTGTGATTTCCTGGAGGCTTTCTCTAACTTGGGAAAACAATTAAACAAATGCATTGAAATGAACTTATGCCTTAGTCGTGAGAAGTGTGAGTTCTTGATGACTACAAGGATTGTTCTAGGTCACTCAATATCCCAGGAAGGACTGCAAGTAGACCCCAATAAGATAGCTATCATAAAGAGGTTCCCTACTTCTCAGAAGAAGAGGGATGTCAGAAGTTTCTTAGGCTTAGTTGGATACTATAAGAGATTCATAAAAGAATTCAGTAAGGTAGCCTCACTGTAGAGCCCAAGAACTGCTTTATGTTGACACCCTTTTTGCTCATCTTTCCTCCTTTTTCCTATCCCTATCATCTAAATAAATGCAATAAATATGAGGTTTTGTTAAGGTAAGCACTTACATGTCTTCTTTTTTCATATTTTGTCCATATACCTTATTTTTTTATTAAAGGTTGCATTCAGCTACAGAATTGACCTGATTTTGCAGCTAATCCACAGATCTGCAACTACTTCCATTGTTGACAGGGTTCGAGTGTGCCAACTCAGCAAAGGAATATATATATAGATGAAGAATGATCCCCTCATGGATTTCTTCATATTTACTTGAACCAATCCATCAAGGCAATCACACTACAACGCGTTCAACCATGACAGTCAACTGCAAGATAATATGCTGGAATAGAGTTTGAGTTTCATGAAATATTATCGATTTACTTTTCCAAATAGCAAATCAATGATTAAGCGATATGATTTGGTTTGATAAGGATTGTACTGAAGATACTTAGGCTTGAATTTCTCATGCTGTTAATTAAGAAAACATTATACGAACAATGGTCGCTCCGTGTTTTGGTGTGCGCCATTATATGTAATTTTGAAGGCATGTTGTTAAATCTATTTTCCAATTTATAAATATTGGTTCATACATTTCATGTTGCGTTGATTAAAGTTTTTTACTCCCTCATGGAGGGATCCTTCATGCATATCAAGTATTTGACTCATTGCAAATAGATTTTCTTTAGTCTCTTAGAATTAAATTATGGATGCTCTGTTTTATGTTTTTAGGATGCAGTCCAATGGAGTTCGCGATTAAATTAACATCTGCATTAGTAATCTCATTTTCTTTATACCTAGCATAACTTGATCATTTCATTTTCTTTCTACCTAGTATAATTCAGTCATTTTATTTCACAGTTTGGCTATTTCATAGCTTCTCAATCTCGTTCTTGTTTTTACTTTTGCATTAAGTGAAGTTGCAACAATATTTTCTTAGCAACTGAATTCAAGTATCTTTCATTTCCCAATTTAATAAAGTAGATCTCCTTTATATCATTTTATGCATTCATAGTTAGTCTAGTTTGGTTGCAGCATAAAAATCCAACCATAATAAAAAATAGTCTAACAGAGAAGAGTTAGAATCACTGCTCATCCATCCCACATGTTTGATTTAATTAAGATTAATCTTAGAATAACCAGCTAACAAATCTCAAGGATAATATTCCAATATAGATAGTAACATCATCTCCATATTGATTCTATATTTAGACTTTAACCATAACATAAACATCTTAATGACATAAGTGACTTCTAGCACATACAGTGCACTTGTACTTCATCAGTTTACCTGCCCTGGTAGATAATTTATGCTTACAATTTAATAACATTAAATTGACTAAACACTCACCTTTATTTGGACTATTGGCCTAGGACTCTGAATTTTTATGGTCAGAAAGCTGCCAAGAGGCCCTAGAAACCCTAAAGGACAAGTTGACTACTACACCTATAGTCCGAGGCCTAAATTGGGCTCTTCCTTTCCACATCCATGATGATTCCTCTGACAAAGCTGCAGGAGAAGCTTTGGGCCAGATAGATGAGAAGCTACCTTGTGCCATTTACTTCATTAGAAAAAATCTGTCCAAAGTTGAGTTGAACTACATTGTGACTGAATAGGAGCTCCTAGTTGTTGTCCATTCCTTGAATAAAATCAAACATTACATTACTAGTTACCAAACCTTTGTACATACTGACGATGTTGTTATTAAATGTTTGATGAACAAACCTAATGTGAATACCCGAATTATTAGATGGTTTCTTTTGTTACAAAAGTTTGATCTAAGTATCATCGATAAGCTTGGCAGCGAAAATGTAGTTGCAGATTTTTTGGCCAGATTGGATTTGCCTACAGGTGAGGAAGGAATGGTGGATGACCAGCTACCAGATGAGTATTTATTCAACATTTTAGTTCTCTCTCTGTGGTTTGTTGACATAGCCAACTAGTTAGTAGCTGCACAATTTCCTCCAAATCTTTCCTCCACGGAAAAGAGAAGAATTATAAGGAAAAGTGCCCCTTTCACTTGGATTGAGGGAAATCTATTCAAGTTGGGCCCAGATCAAATTTTGACAAGATGTGTCAAGGAGGAGGAATTTTTTGACATCCTTTTGGCCTATCATGATGGGCCTTGTGGAGGTCACTTTGTAGCCAAAAGAACAACATTGAAGGTACTACAAGCTAGCTACTATCGGCCCAATCTCCACCAAGATGCAAGAAGATATACCATCCAATGTGACAAGTGCCAATGAAAGGGGAAACCTACTCCCAGGGATGAAATTCCTTTGCAACCACAAGTGACTTTTGAGCCATTTGATAAGTGGGGCATGGATCTCATTAGGCCCATTGATCCTGCATCAGGACAGAAAAAGTAGGTCATTGTGTACATTAACTACTTAAAAAAGTGAGCTGAAACCAAAGCCATCAAGGTAGCCACAGAAAAGAAAGTGGTTGAGTTATTCAGGGAGAATGTGCGTTACAAGTTTAGATACACTAGAGAGCTAGTCCCTGATTAGGGCACTCAATTCACCTCACACATGATTGATAATCTATCAATACATCATACGATAAAGCACAGGAAGTCCACTCCTTACCACCCTCATGCCAATGGACAAGTAGAAGTTACCAACAGAGCATTGGAAAGCATTATGACAAAGGTGGTGAGTAGCAACAGGAAGGAATTGGGCTGACATAATAGTGGAGGCCACTTGGGCCTACAATACAACTTGGAATAGAACAACTAGCTTCACCCCTTATGATTTTTTCTGTGGGAAGAAGGCTCTGTTATCCATTGATTTTGAGTAAAACACTTTAAGGATGGTCATACAATTGGATCTAGATGTTACAAGGGCACAACAAGAGAGGTTTCTCCAACTTAATGGGTTAGATGAATTCAAGGTACAAACCATCCTACACACAGAGGCGACTCAAGTACAAAGAAAGGTCTGGCATGACAAAAATATCATAGACAAAATGTTTCAAGAAGGTGAATGGGCTATGTTGTATGACTCCAAGTTCAAGGATTTCAAAGGAAAGTTGATGACTAGATGTCTCGGCCCATATGTGATAAAAAAGTTCCATGACAACGGTGTTGTTCAAATAAGAACCATTAATGAAGAAGGTATCCCCTTGCTTGTCGATGGGTATAGATAGAAAGCCTACAAAAATCCTCTATCAAAGGACAATTTCATCAGTAGTATCAATAAGTCAATAATAGTGGTTGAAGGAGTCTCGACTTCCACCTCAACAAAGTCTTGAAGATTGTTGAATATTTGAAAAACGAAAAAAGAAAAAAAAAAAAGAGACCTAGGTGAAAACCTCCATGAGGCACCTAAGGCTCACTTTGGGTTGAAAACCTCCTTGAGGCATCCCAAGAGTTATAAAAACAATAAAAAATAAAAATACACAAAAATAATGGTAGGGACCTCAAACCTGCCCACTCATAACTGTTTTGGTTTTTGCAGGATTTCAGGAAAATAATGGACACAAAGATTAGAGGGAAGCAAGCCATACAAAACCCCATTTTTCATGTAGTAATTTCCTCTCCTCCATGACCCACATGTTTCATTCATCCATACTCATCTCCAACCATCAAAAAACCAATTTTCAGGCAATTATGTTACTTCTATAGGGTTTCCTACAGTTACTATAGGATTTTCCTGTAGTACTACAGGAAGTCCTGAAAATCTACAGGAAATAAATTCCAATTGAAAAATCATGATACAAGCCTATTTTGGGTTGAAAAATAAGGCCATTGACTTCACCACATCTCAACCAACACCATTTCATGACCATGTCACCCTTTGTGTCCATCAAGAAATCCACTTAGAAGAAGAAAAAATAGAAAAAAACAAAAAGTAAAAGAGAAGAAACAAATAAAATCTAAAGGGCCACACAACCAGTAACCTACCTCACCTATGACTCCATGGCCACACCTTTCACTCCTAATTAAACATCTATTCACCCTCCAAGCAAAAGAAAGACCAAAGAAATTCAAAAAGAGGCAGCTACAGGATTTCCTGTAGTACTACAACAAACCCTGTAGCAACCTATTTTAAAGCAAAAGCAGTCTCCAAACTCATCCTTCAACACCCATGCATTGGAAGAGTAGCAACACACTTGAAGGCACTATGGAACCTCTCCAAAGCTCAGCAGCAACAAAAGAGGCTATCACCTGCACATCACAACAAGAAGACAACCTATCAGCAAAATAAAATAAGAAAAAACAAGAGCATAAAAGAAGATGTAGTTAAACCATAAGCAACACAACAGAGCCACCCTCCAACATGCATCAACAAAGAAAAGGAAGCCACAAGTATGTCACCTCATCCACACTCTCTCATAAGTACAAATATGATTAAAACTGTAGGAATATGAAAAGATTGGTTTTATAAGTTGAAGGTGGCTAGTTAACTTGGCCACCCTCAACCCGATAACAAAAAGTTAAAGTGCTAGTCAATTGAACACGTGGGAAGGTCACATAAAAGGAAAAAAATTGGAAATGTGGTCAAGTTACATTGTACAGGAGTGGGTGATGATTACAAGAAAGGGTGGCATGCTAACTAATGGTGGGCCAATGGTCCAAAAGGACAAATACGTAATCAGTCAGGGAGCACATCTTATAATGAAATCAGCCGTAAATAGAAACATTCCCTAACTTTCATTCAAGACATCATTCATTTCGATATTTTGAGAGTTCGAACCACCTGGAGGAGAAATCAAAGGGAAATACTAGTCTCGGCCATCCTAGAGTGAGCACCTATAGGAAACAAAGGAAAACTACAGGAAACAATGAAGAAAGCTAGTATCAGCCATCCTACAGTGAGCACCTACAGGAAAACTACAGGAAATAGTGAAAATTGTCTAAAATAATATAGGGGGTGCCGAGGGCCTAGCTATTCAATAATTCTCATCGACTAAGGCATTGCAGTGAAAGGTAGGTGCAATATCCTCTATACTTTCATTTGTAAAGAGAAAAAGAAAAGAAATTGTCATCTCTTTTAGTAATTATAGTTTGCATAGAGATAAACAGAATTATGTGGAGGATTATGTAGAGTAAAGAGAGAATTTCCATCATCACCCTCCTAAACTCTAAAATATCAGTCACCTGGTAAATCTCTTAAGTTATAGCCACCAAACTTCATACAAACAGATTGATAGAGGGAAAAGATGACAGGGGGTTTAACTAGAAGGGAGCCACCAGAACAATTAGAATACATCAACATCCTCTTGTGGTAGAGATATTTACAAGCCATTAATGGTTGGGATTCTTCAAGCTACTTAGAGGATATGATGATGATATAGATATGGAGTTTGAAATGTCACTCATACCTCAATATAGAGTCACTGCCACTACTGCAGTGAGGGGATCATCAGTAACAATTACCCTTGAAAGCATTAGGAGGATCACTACACTTCCTCTAGGTTTACAATGGAGAAAAGAGGATAAAGCTAGCAACACTCTTTCCAAGAAGAAATTTTTCTTGGAAGGTGAGGAACCAATTGAGGACAAAAATGGGATTAGAATAGAAAGAATTCCATATCCTTGGGATGAAGTAAGCTATCAAATTTTCAAGCATATTTCTTGTGAGGGAAGGCTCAGTATAGTCTATGGTTACTAGTTTAGACTCTTCATTGAGCTGATATTTGGAGAAGAGTTACCTCCTCATAGAAGACTTAGTCTACCCTACCAATGATAGACATGATCTTCAAGGTACAAGAAGGGCAGCATCAGCAGCTGGAACTTCATGGATTGATCAAGATCATACTAGAAGATGCCCTAAGACAATTAAGAATCCCTATTATGTGGTCAATATTTGTAGACATGAATAAAGAATATGTAATTGAAGCCATTGAGTATGAAAGAGACCCTACTTCTAGTGGTGACGAAGAGGAAGAAGAACCAGAAGAAGAAGAGAAAGAAGAGCCCGAAGAAGAGGAAGAAGAGCCTAAAGAAGATGAAGAAGGGCCTGAAGAAGAGGAGCATAGAAAGGAAGAAGAAGAAAGAAAGCAGTGGGAAGAAGAAAGAAATCATGCAAGATTTTATCCACAAGAGGAGTATACAACAACAAAATCCTGGAATGTCAGGGACGCCATCAAAGCAATGAAATACATGGACATAGATTGAGTTTCTCAGTGGATGAGCAAGCAACAATTTTAGTAAGGGGGTGATGATGAGGCTCATCAATGGGTAAATTATATGGACCTTAATGCCACTCTCTATCTTATTAAAATCAACTTTCCTCACATTTCTTTACATGTTTTGTTATATTTTGCTTAGTGAGAAGGGTAAAGATGAGATGTCATGCGTTGTGGTCTAATGTGCATTAGTTGCAGGTTTTTGAGCAAATTTTGGCTAATTAAAGTGTAGGAACTCAAAGTAGACAAGAAAGAGGGATTTTAGGAGATTGGATCTCCCTCATTAACTCCTCACTCACTCGAGGATTCCTCCACTAGATCTCATCAGCTTGGAGTTACAAGCAGCTGAGCCATTAAGGTCATTGGTAACCAAGCCAATAATAGTTGAAGAACAGTTGATCTCGTGTTGGGAGCCAAGACTTCCTAGTTTAAGGAAGTTGTTGGTAGCTTCAGTTGTATAAATAAGAAGGCCTAGAGCCTCATTAGGATTCCACTTTTTTAGTTGTAGCCAAGAGGAAATTTCAAGCTAAGACATTGTGATTGATGACTCTTATGTATTTTTGATATTTTAATGAAAATGAGAAGCATTCCCTTGATCCAGCATTGAGTTGACTCAAAGGGATGAAGCTCTTGGGTTAGGGACCAACCCTAGCAACATATGTTCCTCTATTTGTACATGTATGCTTAGATTACATTCATAGTTAGCGGCTAAAGTGATTCTAGTTTTTTTAATCTGCAAGTATTTGGATGATTATTAAGTTTTCTTCCACTTGTGGATAGTCAGATCAGTGGTATCATAGTGATATTAAATACTTCAGAAAAACTTGTGATAGTGGATTTCACCTCATATTCCTAATAGGATCATGATGACTTGAGGGTTGCATTCACACAACCCAAAAACAAATTTCTTGGTTGATTACTACATAATATAAGGTTTCTTGTTGAATAAATCACTGTCTTTGAGTTTCTTAGAATTATTTGCAATTGTCATTTTGGTCTCTTGAGTTTTGCTATGGTTTAAAAGCACTTCCTTTCATGAACTTAGCCATTAGCTAATAATAACTTTGTTTTCCTCCATTCAACAAATCGTTTCCATGTATAGATGAGTTTCTACATAAATGAAGACAAGAGTGTATGTTGTTGAAGGAACTTATAACTTGGAGGGAGACCTCATCTCATTCACCTCATCCAAGTCCTATCCACCCATGCTACCAAGGTCCACTAAACCCTAAATCTAAATTCTTGTGTTATAAGCAAAGTTGTCATTTCCATTGAGAAAATCCAACAATATTGAAGCATCTAACTGAGCCTTGGATAGTGTTCACCTTCTCCATGCCTTATTTCCCCATTAAACACCTTTCCCGCAGTTCATTATACCTTTCCTAACATCTACTAAGCTTTTGACCTATTTCCTTTATTAAAACAACGCATCTTGTAGTACAAATAGGACATGCTATAGTATTTCTACATGATACCCTATAGCAGCCTATTTTAAGCCCGAATTTAGAAAAATTGTCATATGATCTAAGATCAAGCCTCCACTTGGCTTCCCTACACTCAAGACTAGTCCATACCTTTCCATCCATAACTATCACCCCTTCCAAAGAACAAGTGAAAAAAAGAATTTGCATTCATAAAACTAAACATAAAAAAAAAGGTTTTTTTCTGCAATTTCTAAATTAGCACATGCATGTAGCAATCATAATAATTCTTAGATCAAATTCCATGCTCGGTCTAGATCATCACATGTTATAAACAAGGTTAAGCTATGTTTCTTTTGCAAGCAAAATGTGTAAATGAGTAGCTAGATGATTTCCTGTCACTTTATAGCATCTTCCAATTCAGTCTTTCATGTCCTAGAGTAGGTAGCACTCCTTTTTTGCATTAAGGATAATTTTCCCTTTTTTTCATTTGGTAGTCAGACTCCTTTTGAAAAACCCCAGTGGTTTATCGCCCCAGTTGAAAAGTGACAAGAGTAGACCATTGCATCTACTATGTATACAACACTGTCACCTCCAAGTTTGTATAGACCCCGAGTTGATGAAGTAAAGTTGGTAGCCCTAGGAGTTGCAGCGTTCTTGCTACAATACTGGCACTCATCACCTCATTTTAAAAGATTATAGCATGTTGAAGGAGAATGTTCAAAGGAAATATAAGAAAGTGATTATTCAAACAGAGAATTCAAGCCATTTCCAATACGATCTAAGAAAAAGGATGGCACGTCACCTTTTAGGAGTGAAACCTCCAATAAGAGATTCAGGAGAAGAACAAATTTTGGATCTTCATATAAGACTTGCAGTAAGTATAAGCCTAAAAGGTATGATCCACACATGTATTCTAGTGTTCCTTTCAATTATAAGAAAATTGGAAATGCAAAAAAAAGCATGGCATGAGAAGCCTTATACATTTTGTGGGATATACAATCATAGTGCTCTAGGATGTTGGAAAATAAAGTCTTTGTATAGACAGGTCGTTTCAATAGGACTAAGGACAATCCTCATTATACTAGCAAGAGCAACAAAAATAAAATTTTCACTCATTTCCACATAAGTGGGCATTGGGACACTAAGTGTCAGAGGCTTCACCCTCAGCTTCATTACAAATCGAGAAGGAAACCTATGAAATAACCCATGTTGATGGAAGTTGAGAAAGGGACAATGAATCATGTGATCAAAGTTCCTACATTGATCTCTCAAGGAATTCAATTGTTGGCAGAAGGTACTTTATGTTGGTTGGGTAAGAAGTGGTTATGATACCTGCAAAATTTAAAAAATATTTCTTTTTACTTCCAAATATATTTTCATCTGCTTGAGGTCAAGGCCCCTATCAAGATCTATGGTGATATAGATGGATTGTATTCAGATATTTTATGGTGGCCTTCCACCAAAAGTAGATTATTTGGTTTTGGTTATGCATTGATCATAGACTTTTTGCAATACCATCTGAAGGAATCAAAAATCTTGCAGAAAAAGTGCCTTGACAAGATCAATGTTGGTGGCTCAATCCTGCAAAAATAACAACTTAGCTCCATAGAGATCGTGGGGCTTCAACCGATGACTAGATTCATTACCACATACAAGGTATGATATTAGAGTTCATTAACTTTCCTATTTGGTTGCACCATCAAACCTCACGCTATGGTCATTCTCCAATCGATTTCTCATGTACAATGCAAGGTATTTCAGCTACCTCCATGGAGATATATACACTTCTTAAGATAAGGCTTCCATATCTATCGTGGTTATTGGAAATGTGTTATGTGATGCAAGTTTAGAGGGAAGGATCTCTCAAAATGGCTACGTTATATCTGGTGCTTTGGTAGCTTTGTAATGCATCCTCAACAAAAACATTTGTGGTGATGTTATCCAAGAATTGTTACATGGCACAAGAATCTCTGGCGGTCCCATGATTTGTGGTGATGGTCATGTTATAGAGTAGAAGGTTGGCGGCCCAGAAGCCAACTTTACAGGGCATATCAGTTGAACCACGATGAGGATAACACTCCCTAGTGGCCACAAAGAAATGTAACCCAAGAAAACAATGACCCATGTATCCAAAGGCATATCAAATTTTATATATGTATGGTGTATTCTATTTATGAATTTCCAAAATGGATTCATTATTTATGAAATCATATTATTAAACAATATTTTGTTGATCCATCACATCGAACAATCATGATGAGGGCAAACAAATAGGTGGAGATCATGTCTTCCAAAGTTATGGCGATGGGTCTTTGTTAGCTGTATTGATTTCCAATTGTGTCGATGGCTCTAAGTGGTGCTAGTGTTGAATATTCTAGTGCCAAAACTATGTCAATGTAATGATAAACATGTAGATGGGAACAATATGCACAGTGTTATGGACATACTTTCATCATCTGTTTGCTGAGGATAATTCATCTTAGAACAGGATGATGAGAATCTTGAGAGGGGGCATGGTGTCCCGATTAACCTTTGGATATTTCCGTCTCAGATCAGGCATGTTGATGCAGTCATCCGTATTGACCCCAGTATATTGGCGAATGCATTTTTGGGACCTATTTGGCCTTTTAATTATTTTTGGTAGCAAAAATTATATCTAAGACATGGGAGTACCTATTTTTCAAGGATCACTGGAATCTTTCAAGTTGTGATACATGCATTAGTAGTGACAGGTTTTCATATGGATACAAGTGTCGAGTTCATGATTCTGGATCTGAAATATAAAAGCGAAGGAGAGGAAAGTGTGGTCTATTAAAGACATTTGTTATGTAGATCAAGAAATGTGGGAGTATGTTAGATTGGAGTTCATGTTCAATGTTTTGGAGGGCCAAAACATTCTTAGTGAGGAGGAATGATTCAGTAGGATATTCACAGGAGAAATGATTTTCTTGCACACCATGGGATAAACCACTGAAGGAAATGACCAATGCTTCTAATGGGATGGAAAATATCATGTATTATTCCTTAAAAAATTGCAATAATGATTAATAATTTAAGTATGACAAACTCATGTATTAGTCATTAAAAATTGCGAAAATGATTAATGATGGAAGTGAGCTTGAGAATATCATGTATTATTCATTTTAGTTTGTAAGGGAACTTAGTTTTGTGTGAGAAAACATCTCACAACTATTTTTCCTATTCTCTTTGAGAGGTTGAGGGTCTCATGGGTTGTCTGAGATTTTTTCCTAGTTTGGGCATTGAGTTTTTATGAGATCCTATTATTGTGGATCTTTTTTTTTCCTTTAAAATCATGAGATCATATTATTGTGGATCTCAGGAGTTATGCTCTCTTTGATTGGATAAACTATTTAAAAATTCGTTTTGTGAGCCTTTGTAGAGGGCAGACCTTTTGGAGGAGCTTGGTAAGAGCTTGAAGCTTAGAGCTTGCATTGAGAAGAATGTATCCCTTCTAGTGTTGAAGAAAAGTCTCTTGTGTGAGTTCCTTAAGTTGTTTGTATAGGACAAGGTAGTCCCTTATGGAGCACAATCCACATATGGTGAGAATATTTCAACCCATTTTGTAACAAGGAGAATGCATCTTAGTTAATAAAGGTGATTTGTATTCAAAAACGAATCTAGAGACATATCCCATCGCCAACATGAACTTCGTTATAAATTCTCTTGTTATGCTTTCTTATTGATTGTTTTCTTCTTTGAATATGTTAATGTATTTGTGAAGTATTATCTAAGGAATGTGGTTGCTCATGTTCGCATGCAATTAAGTGTCAGTTAAAGGTCCTAAAATGATTTTTTTTTTCCTTTTTTTTAAGTAAGCACTCACAAAAATATTCAGATCACTCCCCTCCTCCTCATGCCCTCTCATGGTACATATTAAGGCTTAACCTCTTCATGAGTTGTTACTAAGACATAATTACTATTACTTTGGGTATTTTAACCCATTTACAATTAGTTTACCACATAAGCATCATTAACATTATTAATTACAATTACAAAATTATTAGGGGGTTAATGGTTTGGGTATCACAATCCCCTCCCCCCTAAAAGGAACACCATCATTAGTGGTCACAACATTTCAGCTATCATCTTTAGCAATGCACCATTTTAGGTGTCTTTTGTTCATTAGAACAATATGTAGACTACTTCCTTTCAATTGCACCAACATCATTGTTATTGCGATTTGATATCGCCCTTTTCCTTTTCCATTGCCTCCAAAGTATAATTATGCTTTAATTATGCTTTATATGATATAATTATGCTTTATATATGTGTGTGTGGGTGAAGTTTCTTTTTCTTTTTCTTTTTCTTTATTTTATATTTTTGATTTTATAATGGATAGTCCCTCTTTGTTTATTTTCATAACTAATTTTCTTAAATATCTTAGAAAAATGATCAAACATTTAAAAAATAAAATTCATATTTTAATTCACTATTAAATTTTATCAATTTTATTTGACCCGTTATAATATTCATTTTTGGAACATCATTTTTAGAACATGATACATCTAGGTTATTTGTCCTTATTTATAGATTAAGTTTTGTTTATCTTGGTGTCAAAGATGAATCTCATTAATGTAATTAATCGTTGAAATATCAAAAATATCAAATCTATTAAATATTTTGTTTTAATTAAACAAACAACAAATTTAATAAATATATTAAAAAACATTAAATGGTGCACTGCCACCTTCGCATTCATGTTTTTAAATTTAAAACCTATATTTAAAAACATGAGATCTATTAAGTAAAAGCACAATAACTTTGCCACCGCATTCTTGCTTTTAAATTTAAAGGCTATATTTAAAAACATGAGATCTATTAAGTAAAAGCACAAGAACTTTGCCACCTCATACTTGTTTTAAATATACCAAAAACTTATCTTTTGAAAATATTTAAAACTAAAAAATTCATTGAAAATTATAATACTTCGACTCCGAATCCATTACTGTGTTACTATGCCCACAACGAGAAACTAACACACATGTTTTATAAACCCAACGACGAAGCCCATTCTTTAACCTACCCAAAAAAGTTAAGTTTCACGAATGTCGACTCCTTTAAAATATCTTCTTTTGACCACATTTTTATGCAGTGTTCTATAACGTGATTTTTTAAAAGTTTTTCCGGCAGATTTTTCTGGTCAAAATCCGGCAGCAATTTATTGGAATCCCAAGTTTAACAGCTAGTTTCTGCACAATCAATGGTTCCCAGGGGTTTTTCAGGGTGCTGAATCCAAATATGCAGTTAAAAACCATTTTAACTGCTAAAAATCAAGATTTAACCTCATTTCTTCCGTCGGATTCCGTCACCGAAATCTCCAAAAAGTCGCATTATAGACAACTCCCATTTTTATTGGCGGTGTCTTTACAGATTAGATTTTGGGCAACTGCCACCACTTGTTCTAATTTTTTCAGAAGGTATGGACGGACTGACATCATTGCACAGCGAAAACGCACATATCGATTTGTTCTCTCTCATTTCTAATCAAATGCAATCAATTAAAGCAAAGGTGGTGATTTCCAGTATTGGCAGAGGGTGGTCAAAAAGCCTCATTGTGGTTGAAGCATAGACGGTGCTGCCACGCACATGGGCTCCACTGGTTGGTCTTATTATTTTAATTTTTTTTCAAGTTTGTGTTGCTTTTTCCTAAAATATATGACGTAGTGTTATTAGATTAAAGTTAAAATTATATTTTTAATTAATAAAAAAGTGTTTTTATTAACATTTTTATATTAATTAATATGATTATATTAGTAAATGTGTTTGATAAACAGTATTTTATTAGATAATTGTTTAAAGTTTTGGAATGTTTTGGTGTAATTAGCTAAAAGAATTTTTAGTTACATCATTTTTTTTTGTTTTTTGGTTTTTTAATGTATAAATAAATTTAGTATTTTGAAAAAAAATTAGAATTTTTAAATCTTGTAATTCTAACTAATTTAACCAAAAATACGGACTCAAAATCCCTATAACACTAATTTTTTTTTGGGTTAAAGCACTAAAATTTTATTCAAACAAGGATCATTTCACTGTAATTCTCCTCAAACATTCAAGCAGATCCGGCGGTTATTCCACCACCTATATAGTCAAGCTTTTTTGCGGAGTCTTTCTCTTCAAGCAGTGGGGCTTTATCCTGTGGTCATTCTACAGCAAATTTATTCAAGCATTTTCTTAGGAGGCTTTTCTCACCCCCACAAAATTATAAAAGCCGTTCCATAGTTGGTCTATTGAAACGTTTTTACAGAGGTTTATTCATGTGTCTTCGTGTTTCGAAGATTATTGTACCGTGCATCCAAAGCTTTCTATCCACCACAGATCCATCGCAGCCCAACCATCTACTTTATCTCGGCGTTACATTCTCTATGTAAGGTCCATTAAGTCATCGCCAAGAAGATCCGTGACTGAAAGATATAGGGCACGTTCAACCATATATATTTTGAAACTTTCATGTTGTGGTGAAAATACATAGAGCATTTTACCTGAACCATTTTCCTAAGCCATTTTAGCTTAAGCATACTGGTTATAGTTAATTTCCTATCTATCCATCTTTCATTATGAACAATTTATTCTATTTACTAAAATCCCCCGAAAGGGGCAGGTAACAAAGTAACTTAGATAATTTTTGCCAATAATAAATTATTGGACAAATGTAACAAAAAAAGTTAAATTTTAATAAAACATACTATTACTTTTTGAGAATGAGTTTAAATTCAGAAACAATAAAAATATGGGTTGGAAACTAAGATGTAGAAAATCTATAGAAATGGAAAAGCAAAGTTGAAAAAGAAACAATCAATCTATTAAGAAGAGGTTAATAATATACGAATCTAAAGAACAAGTATAAAGAGTTAGAAGAAAAGTTAAATAAAAAATTGGCTCTAAATAATTTGGAAGGTAAACTAGATATCAAACCCATCATAAAATAAATGAATATGTGTCCAATATGAATGTGTGTCAAGGGTTTCCATAGGCCATCCACCTCAAACCATCAAAAAGTGATTCCACCTCACGGTCGGACATCACAAAACCATCATCAAATCGGTCTCTATCCAAGCCTCCCATGACTCAGAGGCCATCCACCTCAAACCATCAAAAAGTGATTCCACCTCACAATCAGACATCACAAAACCATCATCAGATCGGTCTCTATCCAAGCCTCCCATGACTCTAGAGCATTTCTCCAACCAAAGCTCCAAGACTAGTAACTCAACCCACCAAAGGCTTTAGAGCATTTGTCCAACCAAGGCTCCAGGAGTAGTAACTCAACCCAAGCTGTTCCAGGGCTCTAGAGTATTTTTCCAGCTAAGGCTCTAGGACTAGTAACTCAACCCAAGCTAAGGAAACATGGGAACCAACCAAAAACACCACAATGAAAATAAACCCACAATCACCATGGCTATCCAGGAAATGGAAACACTGGGAAATCCACTATCAATCCCAAGCATCTCCATTCCAATGACAGCTCACAACAAAAAATCCACATGCATATGCCATGCATGCCAAAACTAGTGAAGAAAACATACATGCAACTCGGTACTTGCAAGAAAATATGATATAGTTGTTGATCCCAATGCCCTCTTGCATTTCATGGTCTTCATTTATCTTCTTGCTCCAAAAATCCAAGTGTGCCACACCCTCCAAGAGTGCTCCAAGAAAACTCTAAGTCTCCAAGAGTATGAGAGAGAGAGAGAGAGAATAATGAGAGAGCTCCAAAATAGAACTGACAAAAGGTTACCAACTGATCCTCTGAAGCCTTTTTATGAATGAGGCCTGTATTTTCTTCATTTTCCATTATTTTCCTTCAATTTTCTCCTCACATGCAACTTGTGACCTTTCCCTTTTCCGTTCTCCCAATTTCCATTATTTTCATAAATAAATGTGCCAAAAATGTCATCTGGTCTTTCGAAAGCCTTAGCCATTGCCTTTGCCAATTTCCTTAGCCATAAGCAATCACAAGTGATCCTCATCACTAGGATTTTGCCCAACATTCAACTTGGAATAAGTGTCCCATCATCCGTGGTTATTATTTTGCCTTTATTTACTTTCATTAGATGGAATTTTCACTAGGGTTGTTACACATTCTAGGGAGGAGAACATCAATGAAAGTAAGGCTACCATCTACTTTGACATCCATTGTGAATTTGATGGGGTCAGATTGGGAATTAAGATGTTGAAGGAACAAATTTAACTTCTCATGACCATGGGGCCAAATGACGCATGTATCATCTACAAACCTTTTCCACATTTTAGGGCGGAATTGAGCAGAAACTAAAGCCTCTGTCTCAAATTCCTCCATAAACAAATTGGCAACGACAGGGGTAAGCAAAGAACACATGGACACTCCACACATTTGTTCATAGAATTCACCCTCGAAGCTAAAAAAAGGTAGAGGTAAGCCATATACCCACCAATTTGGTCGTGTTAGGATCACTAATGTGATTGATAATATCTATAACTTCATTTACAAGGATCTTGGTATAAAGAGAGACAACTTAGAGCCTTACAAATATATCCCCTAGATCTAGCCTCATACCTTTTAGGATCCCAAATTATTGACAAAGTTATTTGTGCAACTAACGAGATGCTTGACTTTATGAGCTAAAAATTTATCTAAAAAATAAGTAAGCCCATGAATTTAGCTAGAATATAAGTGAGCCCACCTATTGTATTGATAATGGGTCTTAGGATGGTCCCCTCTTGATATATCTTCTTTTCTTTTTTAATTAAGTTCCAAATTTGTTATATCTTACCACTATATATTTTTTAGTTCTTAATCTTTATTATAGAACCAAAAAT
>APFE030178251.1:36414-78223 GCA_000404065.3 Pinus taeda
TTTTGCTTTAATATTTATTTTTGGAACATGATACGTTTTGACTATTTGTACTTATGCATAGATTGAATTTCTTTTATCTTGATCTTAAAAATGAATCTCATTAAATGATTCCAAATATTAAAAAAATGAAATGATTAATCTAAAAGAAAAATATATCAAATCTATTAATTATTTTGATTTAATTAAAAATGCGACAAATTTAAAAATATATATTAAGAAACCTTAAACGTTACATTGCCACCTTCGCATTCTTGCTTTTAAATTTAAAACATATATTTATATTTAAAAACATGAGATCTATTAAGTAAAAGCCCATTAACTTTTCCACCTTCTCAATCTTGTTTTAAATATACTAAAACTTTACTTTTGAAAATGTTTAAAACTCAAAAATTAATTGAAAATCGCAATACTTCGACTCAGAATCCATTTGTGTGTTACTATATCCTAACACACATGTTTTATGAACCCATCGACGGAGTCTATTCTTTAAGCTACCAAAAAAAACGAAGTTTCACGAACGTCGACTCCTTTAAAATATCTTCTTTTGACCTCATTATTTGTCATCAACCTCAACCACTTGTTTTAATTTTTGCAGAAAGTAGGGACGGCCTGACAGCGAAAACGCACATATCGATTTGTTCTCCCTCATATCTAATCAAATGCAATCAATTAAAGCAAAGGTGGTGATTTCCAGTTTTGGCAGAGGGCCGTCAAAAAGCCTTATTGTGGTTGAAGCATAGACAGTGTTGCCACACACATGGGCTCCACGGTTTGGATTTTTATTTTTAATTTTTAATAATTTTTTCAAGTTTGTGTTGATTCTTTCTGAAATATATACTTAGTGTTATTAAATTAAAGTTTAAAATTTAATATTATTAAATAAAAAAAAAGTGTGTTTTTTAATTTTTTTTATATTAATTAGTATAATTATATTAGAAAATGTGGTTGATAAGTAGTGTTCTATTAGATAATTATGAGGTTTTGAAATGTTTAGGTGAAATTGGTGAAAAGAATTTTTCGTTACATTATATTTTACATGTTTAAATTTTGTTTTTTCAATATATAAATAAATTTGTATTTTGAAAAAAAAATTAAATGCTCAATTTATAGAGAGTTTTCAAATCATTCCAACAAATTTGATGAAAAATATGACCCAATATCCATATAAAGCTGTTGAGTTAACACAACAGAAATCAAAACACAAATAAGACACACAGCGTTCAACCATGGAAACACTGAGATTTTAACGTGGTTCACTCAACCAATCTCGGCTACATCCACCAAACAAAGGCATCGGCAATATTATTATTCAACAGGAGATTACAACACATAATTCCTCGGAAACTCTCTCAGCCCAAACAACCTCTACGGGCTTACATTTTATAGTTGGGAGTAGACAACTGAATCATAAATTCTCTCACAACAAATATAGGAAGCAATAACTCCTCCTCAGGAATAACTGGAACTAACTTAGCAACAAATCCTATTGTTGTCATATTCATGAGATTTTTTCCTAATTTAATTAACAAAAAAATTTCAACAATCTCCACCTTGACAACAATTAGCCTGATACCCTATTCCTTTATTATTTTATCTTTTCTGCAAGCCAAGAGAAACCAAACACCAACGTAGTTTTTCTAACAAAACTGGTTTCGTGAACATGTCTGCACAGTTTTCCTTTGTATGCACTTTTTCAAGAGAGACTCCCCTTTCAGTGATAACCTGTCTTACAAAATGATACTTGATAGGTATATGCTTTGATTTACTATGATAGGCCGGATTCTTAGCCAAATGAATTGCACTTTGACTATGACAAAATAACTTGATGTTTTCCTGTAACCTACCAAACTCACCAAACAAACCTTTCAACCAAATCACTTCTTTGCAAGCATGTGAAGCAGCTATGTATTCTGCTTCAGTAGTAGATAAAGCAACAATGTTCTGTAGCTTTGACATCCAGCTAACAGCTCCACCTGCAAGAGTAAAGACATACCCTAAAGTTGACCTTCTCTTATCCAAATCACCTGCAAAATCGGAATCAACATATCCACAAACAAATTCACTACTCCTGTTATAAGTGACACAATAATCACTTGTGCCTCTCAAATACCGAAGCACCCATTTCACTGCTGACCAATGTTCTTTTCCTGGATTTTCCATATACCCGCTAACAACCCCAATTGCATGTGAAATATCTGGTCGAGTACAAACCATCGCATACATCAAACAACCTACTACATTGGCATATGGAATTCGAGACATATATTCTTTTTCTTCATTTGTATTAGGACATAAACTAGAAGAAAGCTTAAAATGGGAAGCTAAAGGGACTGAAACAGGCTTCACATTGTTCATACCAAACCTCAAGAGTGTTTTCTCAATATATTTCTATTGTGATAGCCACAGCTTAGCATTGCTCCTGTCTCTAAAAATATCCATGCCCAAAATTTGTCTTGCTGCTCCTAGATCTTTCATATCAAATGTCCTAGCCATCTGAGCCTTTAACTTGTTGATTTCTATTATGCTTTTGCCTGCTAAAAGCATATCGTCAACATACAACACTAAGATAATGAACATGACATTACTTAATTTCTTAAAGTAAACACAATGATCATATTCACTTCTTATATAATTTTGACTCATCATGAAAGAATCAAATTTCTTGTACCATTGTCGAGGCGACTGCTTCAGACCATACAATGATTTCTTGAGCCTGCAGAAAAATTTCTTGTTGCGATTTTGAACACACCCTTCCGGTTGTTCCATGTAAATCTCCTCATCTAAATATCCATGTAAAAATGCAGTTTTAACATCTAGTTGTTGTAATTCTAAATCAAGTAAAGCAACTAATGCTAATACAATTCGAATTGAAACAATTTTTACAACTGGTGAAAATATCTCATGAAAATCAATGACTGTTTTCTGAGAAAAACCTTTTGCGACCAGCCTTGTTTTGTACCTGTCCTCTGTATCATCAACACCCCTTTTCAATTTGTAAACCCATTTACATCCCACATGTTTTCTGCCTTTAGGAAGTTTTACCAGATCCAATGTGCCATTCTTAGACTAATGCCATCATCTCGTCCTTCATAGCTTCTTTCCACTTTTCACTTTTAGAACCTTCTACAACTTCCTGATAGCACAAAGGTTCATCATCATTAGCGGTTAAAGCAATTGAAGTCACATAATCATCATACCTTTTAGGAGGATGTTTGATTCTTGTGGACCTCCTTAAAGATGTTTCTAGTACTTCCACAATTTGCTGATTATTATCTGTAGGAACTTCTTCATAATCTGCATCTGAAACATGTTCATGCTCTACATCTGAAACTTGTTCATGATCTGCATCTGAAACTTGTTCATCTTGACTATCATCAGTATTTGAACTAGTTTCAAACTGAATATGTTGAAGCTTAGATACATTATCCTGTTTCAATTTATCATCTACATCTGGATTTTCAAGTGAAGATTCATTAAATTTAACATCTCTGTTAATGATGATTTTGTGAGTAGTAGGATCCCAAAATCTGTATTCCTTAGTCCCATCACCATATCCAACAAAGATATATCTTTTTTTATTTAGGATCTAATTTGGAACACTGATGTTTCGAAACTAGAGCATATGCATCACAACCAAAAACTTTAAGTTTAGAATAATCACAAGGATGACCTTTCCATACCTCTTGAGGAATTTTGCATCCTATTACAGTTGATGGTGATCGATTTATCAAATAAAAAGCTGTAGAAACTGCTTCTGTCCACAATTCCTTCTGCAAATTGGCGTTACTAAGCATACTTCTTGCTCTCTCTAAAAGAGTCATGTTCATGCATTCAACAACTCCATTTTGCTGAGGAGTATATACAGTGGTTTTATGTCTTTCGATCCCAACGTCCTTGCAATAATTATCAAATTCCTTTGAAGTAAACTCACCACCATTGTCAGTTCTTAAACATTTAGTGGTTCTTCCAGTGATGTTTTCAATTAATACTCTAAACTGTTTGAAAACTGTGAATACATCAGACTTCTTCTTTAATATGTAGACCCACACTTTTCTAGAGAAATCATCAATAAAAGATACAAAATATGACGATCCTCCATATGAGATTGTAGGAGATGGACCCCAAACATCAGAATGGATATAATCAAGGATTCCCTTACTAGTATGTTTCCAATTTTAAACTTCTGCTTGCTTTGTTTCCCAAATAAACAATGTTTACAGAAATCTAACTTAACAAAATTTAAATTAGGAAGTAACTTACGATGAGATAAAATCTTTAAACCTCTTTCGCTCATATGGCCCAACCTTTGATGCCATAAACTAATAGAATTACTGTCGTTTTCAGATACTGTAGAAATATGATCTAACTCTGTTCTTCCTTCTAACTGAAAAAGATTTCCAACCTTCTTTGCTTTCATTACTAGTAAAATTCCTTTATAAATTTTCATTACTCCAGCTTGAATAAAAGTTTTATATCCATTAGTGTCTAATACTCCTAGTGAAATGAGGTTTTTTCTTAGTTCAGGTACATGTCTTACATCAGTTAAAATTTTATTTGTCCCATCAAACATTTTAAGCTGGATGCTTCCAATTCCCACAATGTTACTTGTGACATCATTTCCGATGTAAACTACTCCATCATTGATTGATTTATAAGTTTGAAACCATTCTCTATGAATGCACATGTGATTTGATGCACCAGAATCTAACAACCAATGTTGATCATGATTAGACAAATTAACTGATAACACTTCATCACTCATACCTAAAATGGATGCCGAACTTGTATCTGTCGTGTTTGCTTCTTTCTTCTCTGTCGAAGAATCTTCTTTGGATGTTTGCTATCTCTTCCAATAGTTCTTCTTCAAATGTCCCGATTTGCCACAAAACCAGCATTTTACCTTACTCTTCTTCCCTTTCAATTTTGAACGTGAGTTGTTGTGCTTACTGAAGTGTCTTTCTTTAGAACGACCTCTGACCATCATTGCCTCCGATGTAGAGGTTTCTGAATTTGACATTTTCCTTGTTTCTTCGGACAACAAAGCTCCAACAACATCATCAAATAAAAGGGTTTCTGATGAACTAAGACTTATAGAAGTAACAAAATGATCCCATGACTCGGGCAACGAGCATAATAAAGTTACAGCTTTATCTTCTGATTCAAATTTTACTTCTATACTTTCTAACTGCACCAGGAGAGTATTAAGGGTATTCAAATGATCAGTAATAGATGTACCTTCCTTCATGCGCAAACTGTATAACTGTCGCTTCAGAAGAATCCTATTGGTTAAGGATTTTGTCATGTACAGTTTTTCAAGCTTTGTCCACAAACCAACAACAGTTTTCTCTGACACGATGTTAAACAAAACATCATTCACCAAACACAATCGAATGCCGCTCAGTGCTCTTTCATCCAAGTCATTCCATTCATCATCTGTCATGGTGTAAGACTGTTTGGGTTTTCCCAACAAGGCTTTCGCCACGCCTTGTTGCACGAGTAGATCATACATCTTCACTTTCCAGATCTCGAAGTTGTTTTTGCCATTGAACTTCTCGATCTCAAATCGAGCACTTTGAGTTTTTGCCATGTTGTATCACAAAAAAAATCTCCAATTGCAACTTTTAATAAATGAAATTTTATTTAAACAAAAAATTGTCTTTCATGAATAAAATGCCTTTGCCTCCAAATATCATGACATATTACCATTAAAAAAATTCTGATATAGATATAATATTATATCTGATACAAAGCCCCTTTTGTTTTGTTTTAAACATAAAAACAAAACACATTTCATGATAGCTGTATCAAAAAAAACGTTCAAATCGACTTTGAATGATTTAATGGCGCCCATGTGTAAACAAAACACATTTCATGATAGCAGTATCAAAAACAAGTTCAAATCAACTTTGAGTGATTTGATGGCGCCCATGTGTAAACGTTTTTGTCCGTGTTTTAAAACAAATCCAATTAAAAAAAAAAAAAAAAATCAATTTCGACATTTTCATAATCAATAAGAAAAAAATACACCGTGCAGCCCGCTACACCATCTGCACTCTGCACAGTGCATTCATTCCACCGTTGCACCATCTGCGCTCTGCCAGTTTTTACAGGCTATGGGAATAATAGCAGCTACCAACTTTAATCCTCTTCCGGATGAAAACAATTCTTGCGCGTAATAATGTTATAATTCTAATTCTCTTAACGCATACAGCTATTGATATTTAATAACTCCAACGCTGCCTTTCACCGCTCCAACATTTTAATAACTCCAACGCTGCTGCTTTTCACTGCTCCAACATTTTAATAACTCCAACGCTGCTGCACCACAGCCGCAGCCACGCAGTTCGATAACAAATTCGGTCTCTTCTACCAGCGCATGACGCAGTGTATCAACTTACACTGCTCCGATACCAAGTGTTGAGTTAACACAGCAGAAATCAAAACACAAATAACAAACACAGCATTCAACTATGGAAACACACAAATTTTAACGTGGTTCATCCAACTAATGTGGGCTACATCCACCAAACAGAGACATCCGCAATATTATTATTCAACAGGAGATTACAACACATAACTCCTCACAAACTGTCTAAGCCCAAACAACCTCTACGGGCTTACATTTTATAGCTGAGAGTAGAAAACTGAATCATAAATTCTCTCACAACAAATATAGGAAGCAATAACTCCTCCTCAGGAATCACTGGAACTAACTTAACAACAAATTCTATTGTTGTCACATTCATGAGATTTTTTCCTAATTCAATTAACAGAAAAATCTCAACAAAAGCTGATTTTTTTAAAACACTAAAATTTGAGATTTTATTCAAGAGGAATATTTTACCATAAGTCTCCTCAAACATTCAATCAGATCCGACCACTGCAGATATAGTCAAGCATTTTTGCTGAGGCTTGTTCGTGCAGCTAATACCATTCAACTTCTGTTGTATTCAAACATATTTGATAATTATTCTACGAGGTTATGCTACCACTCTATTCAGGAATTTAAGCAGATCTGAGGGTTTATTCAACTAGGTCTCCTTTTAAGTTTTTTGTTTTTCAGTTTTTGTAGATGTATACGTATTCCGGAGATTAGTGGGCGGATTAGTATTAGTGATGTTGTTTGTTTTTCTGTTTTTTAGATGTTTACATATTCCGGAGATTAGTGGGCGGATTATTATGAGTGATGTATCCGCTAGGATTATTTCCTGCCTGCTCATTAACTAACTCCAAAAGTGTCTAGAAGAATTGATTCCCTGATTTCTCGATTTCTCAATAATGGGCATGAGGTGTTTTAATCGAAATTCCGTGAATTAACTAATTTTTATGGTTTAAATCATTTAAGTTCTATTGTTATTGAATTTAATTTGATGGTCTATTTCTAAAATATTTAGAAATTTGATTAACAACAGTGAAGTCAATTTTTTTATTTGATCTCACTTCTCTGGAGTCTAATTCCAAATTATTCTAGAAATAAACCATTTATATAAATATTCTAGAAATAGGCAACTTAAATAAAAATGGTTCCCTATTGCACTCTAACAAATCTGAGGGTTATTTTACTGCGAGTCTTTATATAAATATTCTAGAAATAGGCAACTTAAATAAAAATGGTTCCCTATTGCACTCTAACAAATCTGAGGGTTATTTTACTGCGAGTCTTTCTCTTCAAGCAGTAGGACTTATCCTATGGTCATTCTACAGCAAATTTATTCAAGCATTTTCTTAGGAGTCTGTCTCATCCCTCTAGGTTATGGTTAATTTCCTCTCCATTTCCATATTTCAATATAAAAAATTTATTGTATCTACTAAAACCTCTATTTCCATCTTTCAATATGAACAATTTATCGTATTTACTAAAAACCCTTATTGTATCTACTAAAACCTCTATTTCCATCTTTCAATATGAACAATTTATCGTATTTACTAAAAACCCCAAAGGGAGAGGTAACAAAGTAACTTAGATAATTTTTGTGAATAATAAAATTATTTCATAAATGTAAACAAAAAAAGTTAAATACCATTAGTTTTTTTTAATAAGTTTAAATTACGAAACAATAAAATATGGTTGGGAAATTAAGAGGTAGAAAATGGAGCGAAATGGAAAAGTAAAGCTAAAATAACAATGAAATGAATTTATTACAATTGGTTAATAATTTACTAATCCAAAGAATAAGTATAAGTATAAAGAGTTGTAAGAAAAAGCTAAATAAAAATTTGGTCTTAAATACTCTTGAAGTAAATTGGATATTAATCTCATCATAAAAGATAAATAAAAATTTGGTTCTAAATAATTTGGAAGTAAATTGGATATCAATCCCATCATACAAGAAATGAATAGGCTTATATAGATAATTATGAGTATAAATTTATTTTTTCTTGAATATCTTAATTTTTTTTAAAGAGAACAAAGATACTGACATGCTAGCTTCTATTAGAGAAGAGCTACAAAACTAAAACAAAGCTCTAATTGTCTCATCAAAACAAAGGGGTTGAGAAAAATAATTGAGCATAAACATAGTTAATTAATGTTAAGATAAAGCTCTAATAAAAGTGTCATACTCAATAAAGTTATGACTTAATAATAATATCATTTAGTATTGTTTGCATTTCTCCATTATTCCAAGTCTCCCCTTTAATAGAGAAATGATTTTCCTACAATTCCAAAACAAAGCACGATTTTTGCTAGTCTAAGTTTATCAATCAACTTATTTTCAAAGATAACCTGCAATTCATTTTCATAAAACAAATTTCCATCATTAAATTTTATTGTTATTGCAGATTTCTCTTTATCGTTAGCCACTGTAGTTGTTGGATTCATCACTTGATCTTTAAAGAGGCTATTCAATTTCTTCAATTGATTAGCTGTGGTTGAATCCTTCATGGATTTTCTCTCTACACCTTTCTGTAGATTTAAGAAAGATGGAAAAACTAGCATTAATTGCTTCAATATTACACTGTTTTCTTCAAATTATTCTAGCTGATTTTGAACTATTTTTGGCATTTCATATTCTTCCTCTACTCTTTGATACTTCCTCATGAAGTGCTTAAATTATTTGTGTAATTGTTTAAGTTTCCTTTGCCTACCCATTTCTTCTATGCATGCTCCTTGAGATAAAATATGAACAGAATTGAAAAGAAGGAGATGTAGCTCACACGTGTGGCCTGCACTTGGAGACTACACTCACAAAATAGAGAGATCACTCTCGTACACTCTATTACCATCAATGAAATATTACATCATTTAAGTACGACTTTAGAAATCAAGAAGTTGCAACCAAACTCCTAAATTCTAGGAACAAATCCTAAACTAAGGAGATATGTTACAACTATGTAACCATTTCTCCATTAATACAAAATAATATTTAATTATTTTCAACTCCCCCCCTTAATGGAGAAAGAGTTCTCCTGGACTCCTAACATCCCTCTAAACAATTCAAACTTCACTCGTGCAAGAGGCTTTGTAAAAATGTCAGCCACATTGTCACAAGTTTTACAATATTCAACAATAATTTCCTTTGTCCGTACTTTCTCTCTGATAAAATGGAGCTGGGTGTCTATATGTTTGGTGTTTTTATGGAACACTGGATTATGTGCCAATTTAATGGTGCTCTGGATGTCACTTTTGATGGAGGTGGAATTCTTCTGTTCTTTTCTTGCATCATTAAGAAGCCTTCTCAACCAGATCGCTTCACACGTCGCTACACACAATGCTTGATACTCAGCTTCACATGATGACAAAGCTACAGTACTCTGCTTCTTACTACTCCATGCTATGACCTCGGATCCTATGTTGAATGCGTAACCTGTGATGGACTTTCGATCATCCAGGTTACCTGCCCAGTCTGAGTCTGAAAAACCTGCTAGAGTAGCATCAAATGCGTCAGTGTATAAAATACCATAGTAAACAATACCACACAGATACCTTAACACGCTTTTTGCTGCTATCCAATGACTTTCAAGCGGTTTTGACATAAATTGGCTCAACACACTAAAAGAGTATGCTAAGTCAGGTCTGGTTGTTGTAAGATATATCAAGCTGCCAACCAGCTATCTATACATTGTAGCATCAACCTATTTAGTACCATCGTCACTTCTCAACTTCAGACTCTGCTGCAAAGGTGTCGTTGTTGATCTACACTGATCCATACCAAACTTTTCCAACAGATTTCTGGCATACTTCCCTTGGGTAAGAATAGTTTTCCCAGTATCTCTACATACTTCTAGTCCCAGACAGTAATGAAGGCTTCTGAGATCTTTCATCTCAAAACTTGTGCCATAAGCCTTTTGATTCCTCTGATTAAATCATCTGCATCTCCTGTTATAATCATGTCATCCACATACAAAGAAATCAAAATAATCTGCCCTTGATTATTGTACTTGGTATACAAATTTGGGTCATTTAAACTTCTATGAAAGCCATGCTCTAAAAAGAAAGAATCAACCTTTTCGTACCAAGACCTGGGTGCTTGCTTTAAACCATATAAAGCCTTTTTCAATCTGCAAACAAGATGTTCCTGCCCCTGCTTTACAAATCCTTCTGGTTGTACTAAGTAAATTTCCTCTTTTAAATCACCATTTAAAAATGCAGATTTAACATCAAACTGGTGTAATTCCCAATTACATTTAGTAGCTAAAGCAATAAGCATTCTGATTGTGTTTAACTTTGCTACAGGTGCAAAAGTATCGTCAAAATCTATACCTTCCTGCTGTGAATATCCTTTTGCAACTAACCTAGCTTTTAATTTCTCTATACTTCCATCTGCATTCATCAGTGGTTTAAACAGCCATTTACATCCTATGGGTGTTTTATTCTTAGGCAGCTCAACTAAATCCCAAGTATCATTTCTAAGAATTGATTCCATCTCTTCATTCATTGCAACCCTCCATTCCTTAAATTGACTAGCTTCTTTGTAATTAGTAGGCTCTACAATGTTCAAAACATTTGACATCAAAGCATAGTCTCTCAATTTCAATGGCTTTTGAGTCTTCCTACCTGATCTCCTTGGTAGGGGACTTAATTCAAATTTGTTTTCTTCAGCTATAACTGGGCTTGCATTATCATCTTCTTCCTGTTCTTTTTGCTCTTCTTTCTGCTCCTGCTCTCTTTCATCCTCGCTGCTTTCATCCAGCAACAATGGAATGTGCCAATCATCACCAATGTCATCTTTCCCTTTCTGTACCTGTTCATGAAACACTACATCCCTGCTTGCAAATGTCTTACGAGACTCAGGATTGAATAATTTACATGCTTTAAATTTTGTGCCATAACCAACAAAGATGCATCTAACTGCTTTAGGGTCTAATTTCTTCCTATCAGCTTTTGGTATATGGGCAAATACTTTTGACCCAAATACTCTTAGATGGTTTACTACTGGTTTAAATCCATATAGAGCTTCAAAAGGGGTTTTGAAGCCAAGATACTTGGTAGGACTTCTGTTCTTCAAATATATAGCAGTGTTAATAGCCTATGCCCAAAAACTATTAGACAGACCCTTACCTTGTAACATGCTCCTTGCGCACTCCACCAAGGTTCTATTTTTGCGCTCTGCAACTCCATTCTGCTGTGGTGTGTGTGACAGTGTATACTGCTGAACAATCTCGTGAGATTTGCAGAATTTCATGAATTCCCCTAGCTTGTATTCTCCCCCTTAGTTAGATCGGGGAATTTTTATACTCTTACCAAACTGTTTCTCCACCAAGGTTTTAAATTCCATAAAGCACTGGAAAGTCTGACTTTTCTTACTCAAAAAATAAACCCATGAATATCTAGTGCAATCATCAGTAAATAACAAAAAATAATATGCTCCTCCTAGCGACCTTGTCTGCATAGGTCTGCATACATCAGTGTGCACTAGTTCTAAAACATCTGTTACCTTCCTCTTATCATGCACAGAAAAATGTTCTCTATGCATTTTACCTAAGGCATATCCATCACAATTTAACTGAATATTACGAAAGATAGGGAGCCCCTCAACCATACCTTTCTTCTGCAATGACATGAGGTCCTGCAAATTCAAGTGACCGAACCTCTGATGCCAAAGTTGTTAGGTTGTCGATCCTCCTGCAACCATGGCTCGCTTTGGAATACTCTTTGCATCCATTCTGTATAGGCTTCCAACTCGCATGCCTGTTGCAACTATTTCATTCCTGCAATCCTTTATCACACAATGAGTCTTGAAGAACTCGACTTGCATATCTTGATCAGTCATCATGGATACAGATATCAGATTATTCTTAATTCCAGATACATATAAAACATTTCTAAGATGACTAATTTTTCCATTTGATAACTTGACTGGAATTTCCCCATGACCCTTAATCTCGTATCCACTATCATCTCCTAAATAAATTTTTGATCCATTTGTATTTTCTTCAAGACTATCAAAAAATTCCTTTTTACCTGTCATGTGTGAGGATGCTCCGGAATCGACATACCAAATATTGTCCTCATTAGATGCTGAAAGGGCACAGTCGACTGTGAACAGTCGAAATTCATGATTGACGTCTTCTTCTTCTTCAACCAAGTATCCTCTGTGCTTTGCACTTGCCCGCTTCCTCTTATCATCAGCCTACTTCTTATAACATTCATTATGTATATGACCCTTCTTTCCACAATAATAACATTCCTTTCCAGAATGATTTGCAACCATACCTTTATGAGAATTCTTCTATGATGCTCCTCCTTTTTGCTGTGATCGCTGTTGTGGCTGCTTTCCTATGAATGGTCGCCGTTTCGCCATCAGCGCAAGAACATCACTCTGGGGGTTCAGGTTCTGCCACCGCTTCTCCTCTTGCAGCAAGATCCCTGTCAGATCTTCAAATGTGGGCGCTTTTTCCCTTGCCGCCAATCCAGTGACGAACATTTGAAATTCATCACGCATCCCACTCAGTGTGATTGAGACAAGATCAGAGTCAGACACCGCCTCTCGATTGTCCGCCAATCCGTCCTTCACATCTTTGATCCACGCAACAAATGCAGTAGCAGACTCCCTTTCTTCCATCCTCATTGAAAATAGCTTGCTTTTAAGCACCATAATTCGACTTGTGTTCTGGGTCTGATACAGATTCTTGATGGTCGTCCAGATCTCCGAGGACATTTTACATTCTCTGATGTGCGGGATAACACTGTCCTTCACGGACATCTTCAACAACACTTTGGCTTTGTTCTCTCGTTTCTCCCATTCTTGCTCTTGTGTCCCTGCATTCGGCTTCAGCTCGTCGCCTGTAACTATGGACCAAGCATTCGCACCCTTAAGCAAGGTCTGGATCTTAAACTTCCAATTCGTGAAGTTAGATCCATCGAGTTTACTAGACTCGTGAAGGTAAGATTCCATCGTATTACTCATTCTGATCAGATTTAGAAAATGAATCTACCCACAAAAAAAATGATACCTGTGAGATCAATCTGTCACTTCTGCCGCCGATCTACAATGTCTGGCAATCCCGCTCCGATGAGCAAATTCGGCGTTTTTCAATACAGCCAACAAATTGATCTGATCAAAATTGATCCGATCTGTGTCTCCCGGATAGATCTGCAACTTCGTCGATCTGCACCCCTCGCAAATCGCCAAATAATGATGAGGCTTCCCGCAGATCTCCTTGAAGGTGATTTGGCCCTCTCCCGAGCAAAAAATCCACGCCAAGAAAAAAATCCGTGCAAGTCAAAGATGCTGGCGCAATTTTTCCCTCAAAATCCGCGCCAATGCGGTATTCTGGCGTGCTCGCGCCGCTTAATTAAGAAACAATCACGCCAATCTAGACTTCTGGCGCGCTTAATAGTCAGAAACCCACGCCAACCCCCTTTTACTCAGGAAAAAAAAACTTCCGAGTCCGAGCCAAGTGTTCTGCAGTCCACTTGCTCAATTGAGCACAGAGCTCTTGTGTACGCGTGGCCACAGAGGCACTTCAAACCATGCAAGCAATTCTACCACACAGGCAAGCTAGCTAGCTACAAAGGCACTTCATCCACAAAGGTGATAAAAGATCAAGCTCACCCAATCTGAGCTTTGATACCAAGATAAAATATGAACAGAATTGAAAAGAAGGAGATGTAGCTCACAGGTGTGGCCTGCACCTGGAGACTACACTCACAAAACAGAGAGATCACTCCCGTACACTCTATTACCATCAATGAAAGATTACATCATTTAAGTACAACTTTAGAAATCAGGAAGTTGCAACCAAACTCCTAAATTCTAGGAACAAATCCTAAACTAAAGAGATACGTTACAACTATATAACCATTTCTCCATTAATACAAAATAATATTTAATTATTTTCAACTTGTCAGCTCCAACACATCTGTGTTTCCACTGCTTTCGCTATGCGCACAACTCAGTTTTTCACCTCCTCCAACAATTTCACTCTTGTTGTCGGTCTTATCTATCACACAAGCTCTTGCACTCTGTAGACACACATATCACACTTCCTCTATGCAAGTCAACACATGCTCCAAGTCTGGTTCTCTGCCCCAGGCAATCAACTCAATCTAATAGCAACCATATAACTAGCAGACTCAGCCCTTAGCTCAGCCATAGGTCAACATAAAATGCTTTTAACACCAATCCCACAACTTACTTTACAGTTCTATTCTTTCTTTCTCGAGTAACTGGCAGCTCCACCCGCACAGGAGGTCAACAGATAAATACACACACTTGAACCTAGAAACTGCCAGTTACTCGAGTGCTATACTCGATCACGCAGGTGCACAACGACCAAATTCTCTGCATGATCAATATGTGCTACTTACATGACTAGTTCACTTGCTCAACATCTTCACAATGCACAGTTTTTTTCCACGCATAGTTACCAAATTCGAATTCGAATTCGATACGGTACAGAATAAATTCGACTCTATAAAATTTAGTACGGAAAAAATTCGACACTATAGATCTTATAATTACTTAAATATATTAATTTTTTAATTTTTTTTATAAATTTAAATAAACAATCATTATATTCAAAATTTTAATGAAAATTTAAAAGTTGTATAAGTTAGTTTTGTTTCAAAATAGAAGTTACTGTTTTTCATCAATTATATAAGAGCTATTGATTTGCAACCAATTTGCTATTTTATAATTTTTGTAAAGTAGGAATTATCTAGTAGTCTAGTAGTCTCAATTAACTGCTACGACTCAGTCTCAATTCGATGATGACCTTCTCAACAGCGGGGGGTAGTCTCAACTGATGAACGTTGCAACTCGACCTGTAGGACTCAATGCTCGTTCTACGCATTCCAAGCAGATTCAAGAACAATGGATGTTTGCAGCTCCTCACTATATTCTAACAACTCAAACAATACAACTTATAACAGGGACATCAAACAGCATTGCACCAATCTTTCAGCTCGTCATAGCGCTCAGATTAAGCGTTTAAACCAAACACCACCTCTTCCAATCCCGTGGCCGTCGTGTGGCCTTGCCTTTTTAGACTTCTTCGACTCAGTGAAGCACTCCTCTACTCACCATCCGTTGTTCGCCAAGTGTTCTTCACAGCAGTCAGTTAACCTTTTGGCAGTACTGTCACGCTACATAGTAACAAAAAAAATAAAGCACGCGCTGTCTGCAGTCGGCAGTCTCCCACTCGTTAGTCCATCTCGCAGGTTAGTCTCCCATTATTGCAGATTAATCAAATCTAGCAGCTTTCCACACATACGCACGTCGTGCTCACCAGGAAGGGTATATCACATACACATTGTGGAGGTTTGCTGTTACATCAAAACCTGTAAGTGATTCTTCCGATACACTTGATGCAAACCACTATCGCACACCAAAGTCACATAAGTTAGTTGACCTCAATCCGGCTCTAATACCAAGTTGAAAATAAAAAAAAGAACCAACATGAAATGAAATGTGCACCTCTCAAGTGAGACCAGCTTAATTTGCAACGTCACTATATTGGGCACACATTTTATTCATAAGCAAGAAAGCTCATACATATATAGGATTATTATTCACCAGCGAGAAAGCTCATACATATAACTAAATAAGAACCATCTAATAATAATATTATCTAGAATAATTTGCAGTTCTCAATTATTCCAAGTTTTAAAAGGGTCATGAAAATTTATAAACGAGTACCTTATTCCACAAAGGGAAGCTCAATTATGAAATGAAGTTCAAAATATAAAAGAAATCAAGAAACAAGTGAAATGATTAATAATTAGGAATAAAATAGTTAATATTAGAAATATAGGCCAAAAGAATAAAATAAATAGGAATTTTAGACACATTGGATCCTTTTTGGAAATGTCGTGGTCTTCTATGAAGTAAAGGACCATGGAATCCAAGTGAAATTGATATTTGTAGTCGAGCAACAAATAAATGCAAAGCTATAGTAGGAAATAAATACAAAGTAGTGGTAGGAAATAACTTATTAGCAGTTTCTTATATATAAAAATAAAAAATAATTATAATTTATAGTTTTATTATGTTATTTATTCAATGCTAAGATCCACAAAAATCTAATTTTTATGTAGTCAAAATTTTTCAAAATTATGTTATAGTTGAACATTTTGTGGAAAACATAGAGACACTATATTATAGCCATTTAATGGTTATGAAATACACATTGTGTTTTAGAATGTGGAGTTTTTCTTTCAAAATATTTTTCCTCAGCAATCTTGTTAATACTAGTTTTTTTTTTCTTGTTTTCATTTATTAGTAACCATTATGTTTTAACAATTTTCTATTTATTCTTCTTTCATAGATTTTTTTGGGAATTGTATTCTATATCTCTACTTCATTTTAATAGTTCTTGAAAATTGGGAAAATGAAGAATCTGAGGTTTTTGAAATAAATTTTTGTTTGGTCATTATGGACCAAGAACTCCTAATGCAAAGGGATTAGATGCATAGCTTGTTACATGAAAATGAATATTTTTTTCACATCCAACTTCGAAAGAAAAATCATTTAGTCCATGGGGTGTAGGTGAGTTGGTGATCACCATGAAAATCAAGTATTACCCAAACTAAGAGATAGAAGGTTCAAATCCTATGTTATACAAAGAGAAAACCATCTCACATGCCATGAAAATATCTAATTTGTTAATTCCTTTGGTTACAAAATAAGAATAATAATTTAAATCAATACATGTGGATGATATATTAACGTGAAAAAGATTTTTATGGAAATATGTAATTTCGCATCTTTAAATTCTACATTTTATAAGAAATATATATATATATGTTTTCCTAAGAATAATTTAAAATAAGATGTTATATTTAAAAAAAAAGAACTAACCTCTCGCTAAGAGACTTTCACATTAAAACAAAAAAATAATTAAGTTATTATTTCAAATAACGAATCCAATTATAATCCTTTGGTTACAAAATAAGAATAATAATTTAAATGAATACATGTGGATGATATATTAACGTGAAGAAGATTTATATGGAAATATGTAATTTCCCATCTTTAAATTCTATTTTTATAAGAAAAAAATATAGATAAAATTTGCGTAACAATAGCTTAAAATAAGATATTATATTTTAAAAAAAGGAAATAACTTCTGCCAAGAGACTTTGATATTAAAACAAAAAATAATTAAGTTATTATTTCAAGTAATGAATCCAATTATAATATTTGATGGCTACATGAACACCTTGTTTTATGAACGTTTTGTTTTAGTGAAAAGATAAAAAGAAACTTTAAATACTTGGTCCATAATTTATTTGGTATTAGCCCAATCAAGTTTTGTAGTTATTAAGAGTTAATAATTCACAATGATTTGGCCAAAATCCAATTGGATGATTTGATGTTAGGATATTCTGACATATAGGAAATAGTTAAGTATAACTTAGTGTAGTGTAAAGTTAGGTAAAGTGTGTTTCTTTACTATGTACTTTTGTAACTTACAATTCGACGATCACGGTATGTAGTGATTTGATGGTTCATTCTCTCCTCGGTATTATCGACACTTGATTTGTGGCTTAACACCTGATTGGTCCATGATCTCTATTTAAAGAGCATGAAGGGTCATTTGTAGGGAAACTGTTCATGAGAGAAGCTTATGTAAATTTTCATTCTTTTATTAATAAATTGGCTAAAGTGGTTTTAACCACGTTAAGAACACTGGTGTATTGATCTGTGATCTGTTTATGAACAGTGTCCTTTGATGTTCTATCTGAGGAACTTACCGTGTAAATTCCTACATGGTATCAGAGCTATTTGATGGACGCATCTATTGGTGATCCAAATCGGAAGTCGGTACAACTGCATCCGACTTTCGTTTCCTAGATCTACTGTTTCTCACTGCTTTCAGGCCAAGAGGACTGCTCTATGATGTTAGGAGCATCTGTTCCGTAAGGAACCCATTTCGTTTCATGCGAAAAGGTTTATGGTAGCCCTAGCTATGTCATTTTTAAGATCTTGAGGTATACAATATTTTTTGCAGTTTTAGCTATTCATCTCTCTATTTATTTCGGTTTATTTAGCTCTCTGGTTTTTATTACCAGATCTATACCTTTCATTTATTTGTATTCTTTTTGCCCCGCGACTCTGTGCGATCTGGGCAAATCAGAAACATAAAGGAAGGATTTTTCTCATGCGTATGCTCTTGTCCGCCGCGCCTTAGTGTGATCTCAGAAAATCAGAAACATTGAGGAAAATATTTAGTTTCCGGCGAAAGCGAACTTCAAGCCATAAGGTTTGATTTGTTTTGCATGTCTGTGTTGGTTTGTGTGGTTTTTTGTTTTGTAGGCAAAAAGAGCTTTTTCAAGTAAGCACGCACCCCAAAGCTTCAGTCACTAAAAAAAAACATTTCCTCTTTTCCAAAAATTACTAACCATTTAAAGTAGCTCACTTGGTCCAAAGTTACTTTATGAGAATAGAGGTCTTGGGTTCAAGTCTTTCTTTTTGTTGAGTTAGTTTTTCAAAAAGCACATCTAACTTATGTTTTACAGTTACTTTATGTAAAAGTGTTCTCACTCATTATAAAAAGTGAGTCACTCATAATTCTAAAATCTCTTTATCTTTTATTTAAGTTACAATTTAGTGGGTAGCTCATAAAGTACCATTGTAAATGTAACTTTCACTTATTTATAAAAGTGAGCTATATATATTTTTTTTAAAGTGAGTTAATTAGATTAAGTTTAGAAAGGGAGAGGGGGAGGATTTTTTTTTTTAAATATAACATTATCATTCATTTCCGCACATTCACGCACTTTGTAGGCATCTTCAACAACTTTTCTTCAAAAAGTCATAACTTCTTCATCAGGAAGCTGTTTTTAGAGCCGTTTTTTTAATCAACCTAATTTTTCGAGCTCTTTCCATTAAAACACTTAGTTTCAGCATCTATAGCTTCATTTTATGTTAAAATGAAAATTCCATGCCAATTTATTCTTGACATCACTAACTACTTCCAATGGTGGTCCTACACTGTGGATTTACTTAGAAGCAAAAGTCTTTACCAAATAGCCTCGGGCCAAGAAACTAAACCTAAAACTGAAAATAAGGTAGCCAAATGGGAAAATAGGCAAGATCAAGCATGTGGGTTGATAGGGATGTCTATTTCTCCAGACCTTAGATTCCATATCGCAGAACTTGATACCCTTAATGAAACAATGAAACAACTCACTAAAGTTTTTGGAATTAAAAATGAAATGAGAGCCCATCAACTTGAAAATGAGTTGCTTACGTTGGACCCCAATAATTTTTCTTCCATTGAAGATTTTTTGTCCAAGTTCAAGACCCTTAGACTTCTCTTGGAAGGTGTTAAGGTTATGAAAGAAGATGGTAGCCTTATCTATTCCATTCTCACTAAGTTGGGACCAACCTATTCTATGTTCATTTCCACCTTCCATTCTACTAGAGAAGCCTTTATTTCTCAAGGACAAGACTACAAGTCCCCTTCTTTTGATGCCTTTTGTGATTCTTTAATAAGAGAACAAGAAAAAATATTACATCTTGGTCTTCTTAATCTTGGAATCTCTTCTAAGAAAGCCTTAGCTACCTAGCAATAACCAAATTCAAAGAACCCTAAGAAGAAATATCCTAAAAAGAATGGTCGCAAACCAAACAAGGGTCCTAAGCAATTTTAGTCTCAAAATGAAAAATCATTTCAACAAAGTGATAAGAAAAATAAAAACAAAGGGAAGAAGACTGATAGACATTGCAACTTTTGTAATCGAGATGCACACTTAGAATCCAAATGCTTTAAGAAGATGTTAGCCTTGGAAGCAGCAATGAAGAAGCATAACATCCATTTGGAGCACTCTTCAACTTCAACTTCATCGTCACGAATAGCACTTTCTGCATGTGGTTGTCAAGCATCTCGATCTGGTTATGCACTAAATGTATCTTATTCTTCTCATTCTCATGAGTGGCTCATTGATTCTGGAGCTTCTTATCACATGGCCAAAAACAAAGCCATGTTTTCTTATTTAAATTATTGTAACACCAAAAAAAATATATGTTGGTGATGATAGATCTCTTCGTGTTGTAGGGACTGGAACTATTCATCTAGATAATGGTCAATTTAATGATGTATTATGTGTTCCAACCTTATCCTGCAACCTTCTATATGTATATCAGATAACTCATTCAGGTGAGGGTAAAATCATTGAATTTTCACCTCACGATGTTGTAATTAAGGACCTAAGAGACCCTAGATAGATTTTAGCTATTGGTATTACTGATGATTCTACAAGGTTGTATAAGTTTAACAACTTTGGGTCATCAACACTTCCCTCAGTATTTGTTGCTCATAATAATGAAGTGAGCAAACTTTGGCATGAGTGATTTGGTCACTTAAACTATCGCTCCCTTCAAAATCTATGTAAAGAAAATATGGTGGCATGTATTCCTATGGTATCTTGCAAAGATGGTGTTTGTTCCAAATGTGTACTAAGAAAACATCATTGGGATAGTTTTGAAAAATGTGCCTCTTGGCACGCCTTAGCCCCTTTACAGCATGTGCATAGTGATTTATGTGGTCCACTTCCAGTTGTTTCATTCTCTGGCTACAAGTGTTTCTTAACTTTCATTGATGATTTCTCTAGACGCACTTGGGTATACTTCTTAAAACTCAAGAGTGAAGTCTTTAACATGTTCTTGGCCTTTAAGGCCTTTGTTGAGAAACAATCTGGACATCAAATTCTCAAGCTAAGATCAGATAATGGCGAAGAATATGTTAACAACAAATTCATCAAATTTTGCACTAAGCATGGAATTCAAATGCAACATACTATTCCATATACTCCACAACAAAATAGTGTAGCTGAAAGGAAGAATCACACCTTAAAGGAAATGGCTAATTGTATGCTTCAATCTAAAGGACTTAGTCTTAATTTTTGGGTGGAAACAATTAACTATGCAAATTACATAGTAAATCACACTCCTACTAAGGTTTTAAAGAATATCACTCTAGAAGAAGCATGGAGCTCAATTAAACTAGATGTAAGTCACTTTCGTATTTTTGGAAGTGAAGCATGGGCCCATATTCCAAATGAGAAACATAAAGCTTTATGATTCAGATTTAAACATGAATGCAACAAATTACAGATATAGCCATACACATAGAGATGCAGCATAAATAATACTTCATTTCATTATTGTAAAATACTGAAATATGCTTACAAACAAAAATGGAAATAAACTGGCTAGGGTGATGGTAGCTTATCTCTGAGAAGAGATGTGGCAGCTACATGCCTCTGAACTATCTTACAATGAGCCTCAAAGGCCTATTTATTGTTGAGAAACAATGGAAAACCCTAAACATCCAAAATAGGAGATGAAGTGCCAAACTATGGGCCCCGTTTTGGGTAAGTTGGTACATCAACTTCCGAGGGTCATAACTTTGGCATATGATCTCCATTTGACGCGCACAATACCTCGTTAGAAAGATGTATCTGAGGACTACAACTTTGTGATGAACAACATCGGTCCATGGACCCATGTTGCTCCCAGGTTTCCCAAAAAACGTCTTTTAGGGGCTCAAAACAGCTCCGGAAGTTCACGTCCAAAAAAACTGCTAAAAATAGTAAATTGTGCTACAATTAAGGGCATTGAAAAACTGAAAGAAACAATGGTGGGGGTCCAAGTAGAATTGGTGGGTGGCCACCAATATCCACCTGGATCATTCCTCCCCCCTTAGGAAGTAATGGTCCCCATTGCATTGAGTTCCTCTATGAGATGAGGAAACTTATGTTGAACTTGGTGCCTAGTGAGCAACTTGCCCTGGTGAAGGATTTGGCCTGCTTTGACAACTCGATAAAGTTGGATCTTCTGCGGGCAAGTGTGCTTGATCTGTGTGTTCATGATCTAATCAGATGCAACTTGTTCCATGCAATCTGGATTTAACTCTGTTGGTGTGAGCTCTTTTGCAATGTCGGATGTGTCTAGTAATGGTACAAAGTATGGCCGAAGGCCGTCCACATTGAACACTGGGTGTAGGCCAAGGAATGGGGGAATTCTAAGCTCAAATTCATTGTTTCCCACAACCTTGGTAATGGTGTAAGGACCATATCGAAGTGATTTGAGTTTTTGATAGGCTCCGGTAAGGCATTCCTTTTGCAAATGCAACCAAACTTTGTCACCCACCTAAAACTTGTGTGGCACCCAATGTTGATCGTGTCGCTGCTTGTACTTGGCATTTGATTTCTCTAGAATGTCATGGACCTGCTAGCGAATATGTTGGATGTGCTCAATGAAGCTTTTTTCCTTCTCTGTTTTGGACTGGACATGAGCCAAATCTGCCTAAGTAGCTACAAATGGCATGACCACATCAATGGGACAAAGTAGATGGAATCCCAAGCCCGCCTGAAAAGGGCTATGGCCAGTCAAGTTGTGGAGAGCTCAATTATAATTGTGTTGAACATAGGGGAGGCTCTCATCCCATGTGCGTGGATGCTCTGCGTTGTACATGCACAGAATATGTACGATCATCCTGTTGACAACCTTTGTCTGGCCATCAGTTTGGGGATGGAAGGCTATGGACTTAATGAGTTTGGTGTCGAGTATCGACCAGAGACTAGACTAAAATGTACAAAGAAACCTGCTCTCTCGATCTGAGATGATAGATTGTGGGATCCCAAAGTGTACCCACACTCGTTCAAAGAAGAGTTTAGCAGTAGCTTCTATTGTGATATTCTTCTTGCAGGGCGCCATAATGGCCATCTTCGAGAACCCTGTCGATGACCACAAAAACACAGTCGTTTCCATGCTTAGTGGAAGAAAGGCCTGACATGTAATCTATGGAGATAGATTCCCAAGCTCGACTAGGGGTAGGTAGCGGGGTATAGAGGCCTTACTTCTTGATGGTCGATTTGGAAATGGCGCAGGCAGTGTAGGATCTAATGTACTTCCCAACATCCTGTGGAAGATTCAGCCAATAGAAATACTTTCGTAATACTGCCACCGTTTTCTCAACCTCGAAATGCCCAACAACCCAACTGTAGTGTTCTTCCCAAATCATCTTGGCACGCTCGCTTGAAGGAACATAAAGGTGACCCAGGTGGCATAACAAGGCATTCTAGAGGTGAAAATCTAGAACATGTTGACCCTCCAAGAGTGTCTGGTATGTGTGGCTGAATTCTGGGTCACTTTTGTAGAGAAGTGGCCAATCAGAAGTCTCGTGCCCACAAGAGTTGAGCACGGTGGTTAACACTATGATCAATGGTCGACTGAGACAATCTGCAACATTATTGGTGCTACCCTTCTTATACTTGATATTCAAATGGAAATGTTGCAGGTACATGGACCACTTCTAATGGCGATCATTTTGCAATTTCCTTGGGTCTGTATGAACTGCAGGGGTCAGTAGTCTATGTGGATGATTGTTTCCTTCCCCAAAATGTAATGCTTCCATTGTCGGCACGCCTACACAATAGAATACATCTCTTTGTCATAAGTGGGATACTTTTGGACTGTGTCTGAAAGTGTCTCACTGTGATATGCCATTGGATGCCCGTATTGAGTAAGGACTGCCCTAAAGCATAGTCAGAGGCATCTGTCTCGATCTCAAATGGTGGTTGCAAGTCTGGTAATGTGAGTACTGGTGTTGAGCAGAGGCGATGTTTCAACTCTGTGAATGCCTTCTGTTGAGATTCAGAGAAAAAGAATTTTTCTTTCACTCCTCCCTTGATGACTTGACTCAAGGGCCAAGTGATATGAGAAAATCCCAACACGAACCTACGGTAGAAGTTGGTAAGACCGAGAAAGCTTCAAAGCTCCGTCAGAGTGGTTGGAGATGACCAATCTTGAATGACTTAAATCTTGGTTGGATCCACATGCACCCCCCATTCATCAATAATGTATCCCAGATACTGAACCTGGGTCATGCCAAAAGTGAATTTTTCCAAATTGGCACATAACTTGTGTTGACGTAGTGTTTAGAGAACCTGCTGGATGTGGTGGAGGTGTTCTTCCCAACTCCAGCTGAATATCAGGATGTCATCCAAGTATACCACTACAAATGAGTTGGTGAATGGCCGCAAGATGTCATCCATTAGCCTCATGAAGGTTGTAGGAGCATTCGTCAACCCGAAAAGCATAACTAATCATTCGAAAAGGCCCTCCTTGGCTTTGAAGGAAGTCTTCCACACATCGGAGGGTTTGATTGATACTTGATGATGCCTTGACTTCAAATCGATTTCACTGAAATATTTTTCCCCCTTCGGTTGGTCTAAGAGGTCATCAATCGGTGGGATCGGGTACCTATTCTAGACAGTGATCTTGTTCAACTCCTGATAGTCAATACAAAGTCTCCAAGTCCCATCCTTCTTCTATACCAACACAATCGGCCTCCCACAGGGCGATGAACTCGGATGGATGTGACCTTTCTGGAACAGTTCCTGAATCTGCTTCTTTATTTCATCATTCTCTAGAATGGAGCGCCGATAGATTGGTCCATTAGGCAGCAGCGCACCTAGGGTCATATCAATGGATTACTTGACCTGACAGTGCAAAGGAACCCCTCTGGGGGAGGTGAAGATGTCCTCGTACTCCTCCACGACCTTGTCCATCTATCATTGTCATGCGGAGGGGCCCTGTCTGGAGGTCGTGGCCACCATCTTCTTCTTTCCATGAGGGCGTATCATCAGGCAAAAAAAATTCCTGATTTTGGAAATGAGCTTACTGCATTGTTTTGTAGTAACCAAAGAGATGGCAGTAGATAGTGCTACCTCCGATATCTTGTACAACTTATTTCCCAAAGTGACAATAACAGCACAAGGCCTTGATTCATACAAAACATGTCACTTCCACAAGTATTGTTGGCCTAGTAATACATCACAAACATCAAGGGGAGCAACGTCGCACAATACCTCATCCGTGAAGGGCTTGATGTTGTATGGAAGCCAACACTACTGGTTCACGCGAAGATCCCCTCCTTGGTGAAGCCACCCGATGGTGTAAAGTTGTGGATGTGCTGTGGTTGGTAAGCCCAACCACTTCACGACCTCTACCGAAATTAGGTTCTTTTGGCTCCCACTGTCGACAATGAACTGTAGTGGAGAGCCCTTTACCCACATCTGGGAGTGGAAGAGGCGCTCCTCCTCTAGATCTTCGGGATCCTCCATTTGGATCTTCATGGTGGCAATGGTGGCGTTGGGCTCCGCATCGATAATCTGCTTCCCTTTATCATTCCCCCTGTCAGGTTCTGACTCAGAGTTGGAACATGCATCTTATTCTGAAACATTTAGCTCAGCCACCAGTGATTGTTTGGCCGGACACTCACTTGTGTTGTGAGTGGAGCTCTTATGGAACTCACACCACTTTCTCGTGTCCTTTTTCGGCTTCGCAACACTGTTCTTTGCTTGCGGCTTTAGCGGGTTCTCTTGGGTCGCACCACTTTGGCTTTGTCCTTTGTTTTGTAGTTTGGGGGCACCTTTCCCTTGTTTCGGATTCATAGATCCAAAGTCGCGCTTCTTCTATTTAAACTTTTTCTCTATCTTAACAGAATTTTGGTATGCCGTGCCGAGTGAGGAGATGTTCAGGAATTGTATTTCATCCTGGATATACCTGTGCAAGCAGTCACGGTATTTGAGTACCAAATGTTGCTTCAAATCCTTGATACCTAACTTTTTGCGAAGGGTATGGAAAATATTGGTTAACTCTAGCACGTCTTGGTCCCTTCCCTGCCACAGCGTGGTCCACTTTATGTATTTATTCTCATAGCTTTCAACAGGGTAGTACTGCTCCTTGATGGCATCCCGGAATGAATTCCAAGTGGGTGCGGCTAAAAACAGTGAGGCTGTACTTTCATCCTTCTACTCGCAGTAGGTTTCCCACCAGTCCTTGACTTGGGGGTGGTTTTGAGAAGAGAAAAAGTAATCTTTTCCTGGTCGGAAAAATCATGAACAGAAAAATACCCTTCTAGCAGATTTAACCATTTATCTAAGGCGTCTGCATCTATCTGACCCTCAAATATGAGAATTTAAAAGTTAACTTGTACCTTAAAGGTTGTGGCACTTCCGGAGTAGCTGTTGGAAGTAGATGTGTTGCCCCTAGGTAGCCGCTAAAGGATCTGGGCAAAGTTGTCCATCTTCGTGTTCCTTTGTTGCTCGAGGGCCTCTCTAAGTAAGATTTTGATAGGACCTCCTACCCCCTCGTCTTTATTTTCGTCCGCCATGGGAGGCCGTCAGCATTTGCGAGGCGGGTCTTACAAAGGTTCGACCAGTTCAATCCCTAACTCCTTATATCCCAACCTCGTTGCAGACATGCAAAGAAAGATAGAGAAAGAGCAGACCGCTCTGATACCACTGATCTAGATTTAAATAGGAATGCAACAAATAAAGATATAACCATACACACAAATATGTAGCATAAATAATACTTCATTTCATTACTGTAAAATATTGAAATATGCTTACAAACAGAAATGGAAATAAACTAGATAGGGCGATGGTAGTTTATCTCTAAGAAGAGATGTGGCAGCTACATGCATCTGAGCTGTCTTACAATGAGGCTCGAAGGCCTATTTATTGTTTAGAAACAATGGAGAACCCTAAACATCCAAAAACCTAACCCTAGGAGATGAAGCGCCAAGTTATGGGCCTCGTTTTGGGTAAGTTGGTACATCAACTTCCCAAGGTCGTAATTTTGGCATACGATCTCTGTTTGATGCACACAATACCTCATTAGAAAGATCTATCCGAGGACTACAACTTTGTGATGAGAAACATCGGTCAATGGACCCATGTTTCTCCTAGTTTTCCCAAAAGCATCGTTTAAAGCCTCAAAACGACTCTAGAAGTTTAGGACCCGAAAAATTGCTAAAAATAGTAAACTGTGCTACAAATAAGGAAACTGAAAAACTAAAAGAAACAATGGTGGAGGTCCAAGTGGAATTCGTGGTTGGCCACCAATATCCACCTAGATCACTTTAGAACCTAAGAGTGAAAAATGTATTTTTGTTGGATATTTTGAAGATTTTAAAGGATATAGACTTATTCCACTTAAGTCCAAAAATGTTATCATTAGAAGAGATGTAAAGTTTGCTGAAAATATATCGGCCTATGAGCCTAGTTTAGCAGACGTGCCACCTCTCTCTATCCCTTCTACTTCTGAAAATATTTCTTCTTCAGATGATGATAGTGAGAATGACAATCCTCACCCACCTTCTCAAGATCGTCCTTCAACTCCTCAACTTCCAAAATGGGTCTGTGCTACTTGGGATGCAGGAATTGCTCTTGCAAGTGATCCTACAGATCAACGACATACACGTTCTCAATTTGATAGAGCCTCTTCTTTACTGTCTCAATATTTAGAGAATTGTGATCCTGACACCTTTGTAGAAGCTTCAGGCCATCCAGATTGGGACGCAACTATGAATGAAGAATATCGTTCATTATTGGCAAATGATACATGGAATCTTGTTCCTCTTCTAAAGGGACGAAAACTTGTTAGATGCAAATGGGTTTACAGAACCAAGTATGGACCAGATGGAAAAGTTGGTAAACATAAAGCTCATCTTGTTGCTAAGGGTTTTCCACAAGTTGAAGGCATTGGCTATACTGAAACCTTCTCCCCTGTTTCCAAAATGAACTTTATCTGCCTTGTTCTTTCCCTTGCTGCCTATTTCAAATGGGAAGTCCATCAGATGGATGTTAAATATACCTTTTTGCATGGGGAGTTGCATGAAGAAATCTATATGGAACAACCTCCTGGATTTATACAACCAAACTTAAGCCTTGTATGTCGGCTTAAGAAATCCCTTTATGGTCTCAAGCAAGCCCCTCGGTCTTGGTATGTCAAAATGGATAGCTTTCTTTTAGATACTAGCTTTTCTAGGTTTCATTCTGAGAATACTATCTACACCAAGAAAGTGTGTAAGTCTCTTATCATTCTTTTTCTTTATGTTGATGATCTTATCCTTACTAGTAGTGATCCCAACCTTATAAACCATGTGAAGTCTAGACTTAAAAAGAAGTTTGAAATGACAGACTTAGGACACTTGCATTATTTTCTTGGTCTTCAAGTCTTGCAATCCAAGGAAGGTATTTCCCTTTCCCAATCCAAGTATGCCTGTGATCTTCTACGCCACTTTCACATGGAAGACTGTAAGCCAACCCCGTCTCCCTTTCACTCTGAAGCCAAACTTTCAGTCACTTGTACTTCCCCTGAAGTTGATGCTGCCTTATACCATCAACTTGTAGGAAAGATTCTGTATCTGACCCATACTCGTCATGACCTTTCCTTTGTTGTTGGACTTATTGCTCGGTTTATGCAAAACCCACATGAAAGTCATTGGAAAGTAGCTAAAAGAATACTTCGTTATGTTTGAGGTACAATTCAGTTTGGGATTCATTACAGTGCAAAAGCATCTCCTCTATTGGTTGGTTTCACTAATTCTGATTGGGCTGGTGACCCCGATGATCAGAAGTCTACTGCAGGTTATGTCTTCAATCTTGGTTCTAGACCTATTACATGGGCTTTCTAGAAACAAAGTTTCATTTCTCTTTCTTCAGCAGAAGTAGAGTATCATGGTGTGTAGAAGCTAGTACGGAAGCCTCGTGGCTTCGTCAGATCCTATGAGAGTTTGGCTTTCAATAGCAACATCTGACTACACTTTCGTGTGATAATCAAAGTTCCATTCAACTATGCAAAGATCTAGTCCAACATTAGCGCAACAAACACATTGAACTACACATGTACTTTATGAAAAAGCTCATTCATGACCATGTCCTTGAAGTACAATATTGTTCAACCGATGATGAAGTTGCAAACACCTTTACAAAACTAAACTTCGTTTATGGTTGGAGTTCAAGAAGTTGTAACTAAGGGAGGATAGGCTCTAATGCCTCCTTCCTTATCCTATTGTGTCATATTTGTACATCCTTCAATCCTATCCCAAGTTGTTCTTAAGGGGTGATGTTAGGATATTCCGACACATAGGAAATAGCTAAGTATAACTTGGTCTAATGTAGAGTTAGGTAAAGTGTGTTTCTTTAATAGGTACTTTTGTAACTTACAATCTGACAATCACGATATGTAGTGATTCGACAGTTCATTTTCTCCTCGGTATTAGCGACACTTGATCTATGGCTTAACACCCGATTGGTCCATGATCTCTATTTAAAGAGCATGGAGGGTCATTTGTAGGGTAACCGTTCATGAGAGAAACTTATGTAAATTTTCATTCTTTTATTAATAAATTGCCTAAAGTGGTCGTGTTGGCTAAAGCCATGAACTGTTTCCCCCTTTAAGGGTTTTAACCACATCAAGAATACTAGTGTATTGATCTGTGATCTATTTGTGAGCGATGTCCTTTGGTGTTCTATTTGAGGAACTTACCCTGTAAATTCCTACAGGTATTAATAGGCTTAGTAGTGTTTCCATAGATTATGTAAAATTATATATCTTTGTATATATCTAAATAGATAATTTTGACATCTTAAATTGCCATAAGCTTAATTTTTATCACAAACCTACAACCCTAATTGAAAACTTTTTCATGTAGAAAATTTCTATTGAAGAGATTTCTAAAAGCCAAAGAACTTGATTTTTCACAAATATAAAGCTTATATTTGTCTAAAGGATTTAAATAATGAATTAAATCACTTGTCAAGTAAGGACAATAATGAAGATTCTAGAATAATTTTATGACAACTTTCTCTATTTCCATAACATTTTTTCAAGTTTCCCATCAAAGCGTTGTTTAAAAAGGAAAATATAACCAACAATTCTTGGTATCATAAAGCGTGAAAGACTACTAGGAAATCCATCTCGGGTAAATTTGCACTTAGCTTCTTACGAAATTTTGGAGGTTAATTTTGACTTCTAAATATAAATAAATTAATATTATTCCCTTACAAGACTATAATTCCTACCTTGAAAATATATATGAATTCCCTAATGTTATGTAAAACATTCCACAAGGTCTTTGATTTAGTGAACCTATAAATTAGCATGTGCATTCATAGGATATTAAAGAATACCTCCAATTTTACTATATAATGATAAATACATCCTAAAATCCTTTTGTTGAAACCCATTAATATATCTTCCCAATAAAAAAATAAAATAAAATCAATACATTATTTTTACTAAATATCCCTTATTTTTATTAGATACTCTTCTCATACCCCACATTGCCACCTCCAATATCTACAATATATTGAATAATTTTTTGATCATTTTAAAACCTGCTTTATGAATAAAGGTGATACGATATGGTCAACAAGGTGAAGCCCCTATGTAATATTCAAACCCCTTGTATAGAGGAAGAATATTTTTCTACAAAAGATGTAAATTTTGGGGTTAAAAAGTTTACAGAATGGAAATCTAAGGATATTAAAGGATACAAAGAAGAAATATTAAAAATTAGATGGCTTATCCTCATCCCTCATATCCATAAGCTCTTCAATTTAGCAATTAAGGATTCGCTAAGACATGGACTTAAATCCTCATTATATGTATTTTTAGAATTATGACTAAACAAACCCACTTGATTATAGGATGATTATGATTATGCTCCTTTTAGCCAAGTTATATGGAATTATTTTGGAAACGAAGAATAAGTATAGTTGGAATGTCAGTAAAAGACAAAGGAAAAACTAGATTTAGGAGCTACCATTCAAAATATATACCAACTTTCTATGCTTGATATCACTATGAAGAACTTTCTATGCTTGATATCACTATGAAGGAACATGGTAATAATAAATCAAAACTCCTATGACGTGCCATTGTCTTTAGAAAATATTTTGACATGGTTTCTAGGACTAACCCTTCAAACTTATTAGAAGATATAAATGTTTTGTTCAAGTTGAAAGATATTGCAATAAGGATGTATGAGAATTTTATTGATAAGTTTAAGAACACTTAGGGATGGCCAAAATAACTTAAATGTAATGTACGAGTTAAGCAAGTTTTCTCTCTATCCCTTATCCTTTTTCCCATATACATCGACAAGTTAGACAATTGTTTGGAAGAAGAAAGATTCGTTGGCCAACTCTAGTTAGTATAGTCATTATCTTTCTTGTTAATGTTGATGATATTTTTATTATGGTGAGACATCCCAATGATTTTGAAAAGAAACTGGAAATTACCAAGGATTTTTTCCCTAGCATCTATATGACTGTTAACACTAATAACATGAAGGTTATAATTATTAAATAAAAAATTATCACTTATGCTAATTTCACACATAACAAAAATATCTTGGAGGAAGTGAATTCATTCAAATATATCTCAAAATTTATCTCTGTTACACAACAATTTGTCACCGTCCCTGTTACCCCTTCTCCCACACCTTGGAGGACTCATTCTGGGACCTGTGAGAAGTGACATGACCTGGAAGCACTTGCATTGTATTCCCCTGAGTATGAACTTCATTTGCCTTGAAGACATCTTCTGCAAAAAACCCATAAAAACAACCATTTTTCCATTGGTGCGGTTTCACTGTGTAGCACTCGCGCCAATGGGGGAAATCCTCCAAAGAGGGCGCGCCAGCTGGCGCTCTGTCTCAGAGTCGCACTCGTGCCAACCAAAATGGGTAGTGTTTTTAACAAACCAACATCCGAAGATTCTTCTTAACCCACTCCTGAACTGAATCTATCTTGAGTTGGTTTAGTTTGGCTTCGAATCTCCATAGGAGGGAAGTGGTTTGCCACCTCTCATGGAAGCTTCTTAGTGATAAAGCCAATCCCATGAATATTGTGGATGATCCTAACTCCTTCTCCTCTATCTATAAAAGCTTGTCCTTTTGCCTTTGACAAGCTAGTTCCAGAATCCCAAAGATTGAGAATTGTCAAGTTCATGCTACAAGAAGCCTTCTTCATTCCCATAAGGCTAAATCTAAAGTGAGGAGATTCTTGTCCAAATAACCAAGGAGAGAGAGGCTTGTTCCCTTTCCCAACAAGCTTTGCAAGACATGAGCTGCTGATCACCCAGCCAAAGGAGGATTTGACGTCAGAACTATGGTTGTATTCTTCTTTGTTTATCAATAATAGACGACTATCATTATGGTTCCACTCTTATTGTCTTTTGTAATGATGATGAGTTATATCCTTTCTGACTGATATATAGTTACATCTATTGGATTTTATGCTTGTGTTTGTGTCGTTCTTTGCATGTGCAAGTGTCCATTCACGGAGATCGTGGGGATCGTGACCAGCCAGAGCAAAGGAAGGGAGCGTCAACTCTTCTACAAGTACTAGCGTTGGAATCCAGGTAGGCCTTCATCATTGGTCTTTGATCTGCAATTAGGAACCTGCGTGATAGCGTTGTTTGATTGTTGCTAGACCCATTCTGGGGTAGTAGGGATCGCCTCTGTTCGCAGAGGGGATTTACCTCCACAACAATCTCCATCACAAGCCTAACTTGAACTATAGCATTGAGAAAAGAATAAATGGATGGTTAAAATCTTATTATAGACTTGCAAATTGGTGTAAATTAGTAGATATTTGGCTATGGGATAAGATAAAGCTCCTATTTGAGACTCTCGTCACTCCTATCCTCTTATATATTAAAGAATTTTGGGTTTGAAGCATTTGTAGTGAATCAATGATAAAGATAGAGTAAATTAAAAATTGTTTTATAAATTGTATTCTCAAAATTAAAGGTAATACAACTTATTAAATCCTTCTCATAAATCAAGTTTTTCCCCTAATAAGAACATAGCTATGAATAAGTATCTAATGTACAAGAATATTATAAATAGCATGGAAGAAAAGAGTCTTGATAAAATTGCTTCAAACTTAATCTAAAATTGCTAAAAATAAGATATTATAAGTAGATGATCAACCCTAATCTAGAACACTAAAAGTATCTCTTTATTTTAACTAGAGTAAATAAGAAAATAAGCATTCTTAAAGTAGTAAAAAATCTCATGATCTCAATAGTGAAACAACTGGCTAGAAAATTCCTAAATTATCATGGCTCAAAATAATTTGCATATTTATAACACTAAAATCCTTGAAGATCAAATATTCATTATAAAACTAACCTTTTTAAACTTTTAACTCATCAAAATTATGGTGATTTAGTAAAGCTTCTCTTGAAGCTTATCGAGGATAGAAATAAAATTATAAGGAAATTTGAATAATTCATTACTTTCCTTAAGGACCAATAGACCAAATTTGGCCCTGGTAATGTTAACCATCATCATCAGAAGAAGAAGAAGAAAAAACTCTTTCCATGAATAAATTTGATAAGAAATATTTCAAGTTTTAGGGATAATTGAAATTTTACTACAAGGTTTTTTTTCAATTTTAAATAGATTTATTTTTTGATATATTATTAAAGTTACACATTATATAAAAACTATGGATCAATGAGCATTCTAAATTTTTGTATGGTTGGATTCTATTGCTTTGAAGACATTTTGTTATAAAATTAAATTGTTGCACATTTTACAAAATAGTGTGAATGTGATTTTCACTACACCTACATGGTACTTCAAAAATATAAAACAGTAATAACATACATGTACTCATGATAGAATGGTTATTGATATCTTCTCGATGGTCACTTTATGTAGAGAAAGAATTGAAACCTAGGTTAGCTATCAAATCAAGGGCAAGTCTCTTTTATGGGAAAATAATAATGTTATATATTAATGATTTTTCTGATTTTATAACAAATGTTCGGGAAAATTGCAATATAACCAATGGATATTTCTAGCACAATAACGATTTTTTATTTCGAAATAAAGGTGGAATATTTTTCAATTGCTGATTATCACACATGTAAATTATCAATGGTAATGTTGACTATGTGACTGCATGGGGAAATGGTGGGATCATAAATGTCCTCCTTTTCAAAACTAGTTACATCTAAGGATATAGTCTAATCTCAAACACCTTAAACAATTCAACATCCCACCATGACAAATACGTGTACAATGGAGAAATCTAATATGGTTCACATTATAGAGATATCGTACTCAAAGGTCGATGAATGCCTCTCTCCATATTAAAAACTTATAATAATTTTTTTCCCTCATACAATAGGTATATACTAACGCATTTATTTCAATTAAACCAGAAAAGTGTGAGGTATGTTTATATTATAAATGTTTTTCTATAATATATTTGTATAATCATGATGATTATTTGAAGTACTTGATGAGGGGAAATGGTATTAGGAAAGAGTGAGCCTCTTCCTTATCCCATGGTTCATAATATTCAACTACTTTTACTATTTTTATATGGTAAATTCACTTTTATGAACAAAAATTAACTGTCTAGATTTAGTGGTCTGATGTAGAACACAGAGAGAAAAAAGATTTATGTTTTCTTTAAAGAGACTAGAATACAGAAAAGATACCTACCTACAATATGTAGTAAGTCCTCTTCTTCTCCTTACTTGTAAGCTCCAAATCTAGCTCCTTGCACTATAAATGGAACTTGCAACAAAGACTGAAATAAGTAAGGGACCTACAATATCCATATAGCATAATCTAATATCTCTAATCAATGAGTCAATATGGCATTGAAATACATAAGTATCAATATGACCCAACTATAGAAAAACATAGTTCTTTTTGTATTAATAAATAAAGGAGAGAGTTACAACCATATCTAGAAGTTGACTTTGCAGATGTCTCCCCAATTGTCTTGTCCTTCCTTTCCACAAAGAAAACCTTCACACTCAATCCTAATACATAAATGGATGATGACTCCTTAAGCTCAAAGTAGCAACATGAGGGAACTAGCAATTTCCAAAAGCCAACCCAAACCCTATGTGAGGAAGTAAATTTATAACGTAAACATTGTAGTTTAGTATTTACCATTCTAGGCTTGAGATCCACATATAAATGAGGATAATCTCTACGGATAATAGATAAGACCATTAGAGTAGGATCAGATAGGAACGGTGAATGGTTAAAACCACGTTATAAGGTTCTACAAGAAGAAGATTCAAAACATTTTTTTAATTTTCCTGAAATTCTAGAATCAACGCGCCTCTAGAGTAGAGTAACCTACATTGATCAACGCAGAAGCTCAGTTATGCAACTTGCAACCATTGCAGGTGGAAAGACATACACAGTGCGTTGGGGCTAAAAAACATGGCTTTTGAGCTAATTAACCTAGAAAATCAATCTTTTTGGACATATGATGTTTAGGGCTTTGCAAAGGGTTTATGACAAGGTGTTCAAGGAAGTTAATTGATATGGTTTTCAGGCCCTTTGAGAAGATGTGACAAATGGCTTGTAACGACTATGATTATATCTAAAATTCCAACATATATTTGTTTTCCATGTCTACCACTAACCTTTAAAAAAAATTTAATTCTTATAAATACTTAAAATTCATTGGACAAATTTCCAAAGGTATATTTTGAGCAACCTTAATTGGGTATTTTTTATTTATGTTCAAATTTATCTAGATATTAATCATATTAAATTCCCTATAGATAGAATGTTGCTCAAACAAGACAAATTTCAATAGATTAAAAAAAATACGCCATCTATAGAAATATTATTGTCAAGAAATAGCACATTTGAAAAGCTAAAGATGTCACCTATCCAATTATAAAAGTGATGATGAAAAATATTGAACTTTAAAGAATATTTTACTTCACAAATGGTGTAAACTACGTACAATAAAGAAAAAAATGAAATGAATGATGATATAAATCAATTAAATAATGTCCAATAAGAAATAATGAACTCTAAAATTCACTATCCTTAGTTGTTAATGAAACTCAAATGGTAGGGATAAAAAAAATATCACAGGTTCAAAAGATAAACGTTTGATTTAAGTAGATGGTTTTTTCCACAAATAATATGAAGTTCTTGTTAAAAGTTAAAACGAAGAAAGGGAAAAGTGATTGAATTAAGGTCACTATAAAATGAAATTGTATGACATATTTTATTAACATACTTTCTTTTGAGGTAAATTTTTTTTGTTTGTATAGTAGATCCTTTTAAAGGAATCATAAAACATTTGTTTTTGTAATCTCATTTTCCATTATCAACTAGAAAAATATTTACATGCCCTCTATCTAAAAGAAATTATAGATTACCTTGGCATGCTAACCTAGAAACCAGACAAAAGGAAGAATCTACGGCTCCGAGAAATTTCTATCAAAATATGCAAGCCATTCATGATATACCTTATGAGACATAGCCAAAAACTAGGCAACTTGGCCCAATAAATTGTGCTTACATATATCAAAAAATAAAATCCCTAAAATTGTAGTGAGACAAAGCAATTGATCATCATTTGCAATACAAACAATGAAGCCCATATGTTGAGTTTCCTTGCATAAGAGGAGCAATATTGGTTGGGGGAGGTTGTTAGTGGTCATGAAAAAAGACACTCTCAATGTGTTGTAATCATTGATCCATAATTTAGTAAAGCAAGTGTCATTCCTCCATTATGAGAAGGAGTTCATCATGATTATCATTGCATTCAAATAATACTTTTCCCACCAACTCCTTGAGACACTAATACAAATCAACAATAGGAAAATATTAGTTGCAATGTCCTCTCTTCATACCCAAATTAGGGATCCAATTGGAGATGGACACCAACACCTTGAAATCACACATGTCTTCATGTTCATCGACCACTTCTTGCTTGATCTTCTCAATTTATTATTGCACCACCAAGGGTCTATGATCCCAATATCTATCTGAAGCGAAATGCACTCTAGCATGGGCTTGAGCATTATGATGGCCCCCAACGCCTCATTTAGAGCATGCTCTTTGACAAGGCATGCTTGATAAAAATATTTCACAACTAGATAGAAAGAAAAGTGGAGCAAGACAACCAAGGAAAGAGGAGGATAGGTGATAGAAAAAGGGGTATGAATGCCAAAATGTAGAGGGAGATTCCAAAGGAAATATAAGTAAAGAGAGCATAGCTCAACTAGAGAATACACCCCATCGGAGTCGAAATATAAGCACAACGAGTACCCAATGAAAAGAACCAATTGATTGAAATGAGAAATACCTAAAGTCTAGGGAGACGTTTTATGGAGATAGATGTCACCGAAGTCACTTATTGTTATGCCAAAGAAGAACCAAGTATTTCTTCTTTCCTAATCAAAATTTATGATACCAAGTATAGTGAGGTTTTGAGAACACACAATACAACCCGATCTCAAAACAAAATTAGATTCTTCGAGGATAATGCGAGTGTGATGTGAGGAAGGATCTAGTTCAGAAGGCATGTCCTTCCATATAATTGGCTATGTCAAATTGACAGGCAAGAGCATGTTGTGAGTGTAGGTTATCAAACGAAATGTGATGTAAATTGTTACTGAAAATCACAAAAGTAGGAAACATTCCCTAGCTCTAGCAATAACCAGTTGAAAAAATATTTAGATGTGTAGTTCCTTGAATGAAAATCATTGTTCCCCTGTGGAAATTCAGTGCATCATCAATATGGAGTGACGCATGCTTGTGCAAGTCTATCATCGAGTGGCTTTGTACCAACATCTAATGGTGAGGAGCTACCCCTTCTAGAATTATCCAACACGTGTGCCTAAGGTGATAACATGGAGGAAAACTACACATCATCATTATTACCTCCCTCCTCATCTTAGATGTATCTCAGCGTGCCCGCATTAATTTCCAGGATGGATACCCGAATCAAGGAAGGAATCATAAAATGTTAAAAATTATCCAAAGAGTGTAGTTTTATTTTTTGTGAAATTTTATATATGCACATGCTAATACATGGGGGAATCTACACTTATGTATGGCTTTCAAAGAAAATGACAAGTCCCTTCATGAAAATTACAAATCAAATCACTTTATTTTTCTAACTAGAGCAGTCAGTGATTGGGCCAGTTTCATATCGAGGTGACATAGGGTTGATTCTGACTGCCTCCACTATAACTTATATATGCCTACATACTCGAGGGGTTTTGAACCTTGAATATCATACTTTATATAAAACTTCATAACACAAGGATTACCAATTAAGCTTCCCGTAGGGGATCAAAATCAAATCACCTTAGTTAACACCATAGTAACTAAATAACAACTAGATGAACATTCTTATAAATAAAATGTATTACTAATATACTATTTTTGATACAAGATGTGCATAGAGTGCACATGGTGTAAAGTAGTTATTACAACAAAGCTCATCATGTCACTCATAGGAATTGAACCTAGATGGGCAGGATAATAATCATTTCTCCCAACCACCCAAGATAAATCCAATTTCCTACATAACATTTTTATAAGAATACAATATTACTATGCTAAATTTTGAAAAATGTGTACTTTTTTTGTTTTCTGTCTTCATTTCATTAATGAGATATTAATAAAATATTCTTAATTCCTTCCTCTTTCCCAAAACTCATTTCCATTTAAATATTATCTCATATTTTTATTAAATATTTTAAACATAGGTGTAGTCTAACCTATAGACGAAATGACATTTTTTAGGGCATTTTTCCTAATTAATTTTAACCAAAATCCAACATGAATTTTTAAAAACTTGATCTTTTGTTGTTTAAGAGTTTTTTAGGGTGCTGAATCTATTTATGTATTCAAAAATGTATTTTAAACAACAAATTATCACAATCTTGTGTGAAAATATATTTCCATATTACCATAAAAAAAAAAATATTTCACCTACAAATTAAACTACATCCTAAATATATATGAGTAATGATATGTTTGATGCTCTATACACCCCTCTCAATATGTTTTAATACCCATGCAACCTTGAGTAATTTGAAATAACATCCAAAATTCCATCATTAAACAACTTTTCCTTATGTTAATTATTAAGTAGTGATGGGAATTATGGAGACTATTATGTTTGTTTTACACTAGTTATTAAGTAATGACTAAAAATGTACAAACTACTATGTTAGTAAAACACAATTTTTCTTAATTGTTTTTTCTATTAAACTAAATCACTATATAAGAGCTTAAATTTCATAATTAACTACTCTCTATCGATTAATAATTTTTATATAAATAAGCATTTAAACTATATAAATATTTTTAAAAATACAAATATTTTAGAGAGAGAGAGAGAGAGAGAGAGAGAGAGAGATAATTTATCGTCCACACCTAGTGTCGTAAACATTTGACTTTACTGCCAGTTACTTGTTATACTTATACTGTATGAGACTGGTAATTATGGCTTAGAGGAAAAGCCGAGTAAACTCTAAATGATAAAGTTATCTTTTATTATTTTGATTAATAGGAAATTGAGATAAGTCTTGAAGTTCCTAGGAAAATACTCTAAATGAATTCAAAACTTCCAAACAGTTATGAAAATTATCACTCTCTTATCTTTCATGGGAGATACAATATCTCGAGGAAGACAAAAGGGTTCTTTTACATGAGAAGAGAGACACCTAAAGAGGAGCGCGTTATCTAACATGCCACTAGGAAGATAAGGTAGGCCCGTTGCCTAAGAAGCATTCTTGAGCTGGACTTGAGCCAGTAGAAACTCTGAAACATACAGAAGTCTGTGAGTTTTAGGCTGGATTGCACCTCGATACCCGTGAATTGATCTGAAAAAGGGTTCCCGTCAAATTAATTGTTCTGGAAAGGGAGAACTAGACGTAATTGTCGTTCTCACTGAAAGGGAGGTGTGGTATTTTCTTAACCCAGCTTTTAGACAAGTTTCAACTAATACAAATAAACACTTACAGTTTCTTTCTCAAGTAGACATGAATTTCTATAATTGCTATGAAGTATTACAATAAATCATAGTGTTGTGATTACGGTTGAGAATTTAGTAAACAAGAATTTTGAACATATTGTTCAAGGTCATGGTAAAAGAGAAAATATAGGAATTATGAGAAAATACAAAAATGAGAATGTTGTGTATGTGAATGTGAATGTTGGATAAGCTGTGGCTTTGTATGGTAAGAGAAGCCTGTTAAGAAAAAAACCTTGAATTATTTCAAAATGATAAACCCCTCCGATAATAAATATAGTGGAACAGTTAATACAATCGTAGCTATAAAAATATAACAATAACTCTCTTAGCCAATTATAAGAAAGTATTCTAACTGTATAGTTGAGGATAAATGTCGAACTTGTGTAAATATATATCATTATTCTTTAAAGATTGGGAAATAGGATCACGACCCCTGGTTGAGTTTCAACCAACCGATCAGGAATAGCCACAGAAAAAATATAAGGGTTAGATACTTAGTCCTATGCGGATACCACATGGGCCCAGGAAGGTCTGAAACCCAGGTCTTGTCTTCGGTCGGTTACCATAAAATAAAAAATGTGTGTGTAGCACTCACGACATAATGACAAGAAAATAATACTTCAAGTAAAGCCCCACAACATTAGACAACAAACCTTTCGCTAGAATAAATTTACAAACTACCATTAATTGAATCATACATTGAACAAGCTTAATAAAAGAAACATAACAATCAATGCAATTTTAATCAGAGAACACACTCTAAACACAACACACAAAACACACTTGCTTCATTTGATTGTTGAACAGGTTTTTATATACGTCAAAGAAGTTTCTGGAGTCGGTGGCTTCTCCAGGAAGCCATCCAACTCTCGAGACATCCGCCGAATTCTCCAGAAGAGACTAGCTACTGCGTTTATTGCAGGTGGTTGGAATTAATGTCTTCCAACACTCCCCCTTAATTCCAACCATATGACAAATATACTATAGCATAATACATAAGATACTGTAAACATACTCTTAATTTTCATGTCTGCCGGTCTAAGTCTCAACTAAGCTTACAATATAATCTTGATTTTCTACAACACATAACTTACTTCTACAAAACTCAAATTTTGCCTTCCCAAGAGACTTAGTCAATATGTCAGCTACATTCTCATTTGTATTACAATATATTAGAGAAATTTCTTTTGATTGGACCTTTTCTCTTACAAAATGATATTGTGTCTATATGTTTTGATCTTGCATGAAATACAGGATTATTCCCCAGATTGATGGTGCTTTGATTGTCACATCTGATCACTGTAGGTTCTTGTTGACCTTCACCAACATCTTCAAGTATTCTTCTAAGCCATATAACTTCACAGGTGCCACTACATAATGCTTTATATTTTGCTTCAGTTGATGACAAGGAAACTGTTTCATGTTTCTCACTACTCCATGATATAGCTCTCGATCATATATTGAAGACGTATCCAGTGGTGGATTTCCTGTCATCTGGATTTCCAGCCCAGTCAGAATCAGAATGACCTGTCAATTCAACATTACAAGCATTATTATATTCAATACCAAAATTGATAGTTCCTTTTAAATATCGAAGGACCCTTTTTGTAGCTATCCAATGGCTTTCATGAGGCTTAGCCATGAATTGACTAAGTATGTTTACTACATAAGCAATGTCTGGTCTAGTAGTAGTGAGATAATTCAAACTTCCCACTAATTATCGATACAATGTTCCATTCACCTCTTTTGTTCCATCATCACTTCTTAATTTGATATTTT